>JAOANK020851331.1:0-10147 GCA_026257165.2 Telfairia occidentalis | reverse complement strand
AAAATGTATTTTGCCGACGAAATTCTTGCGTCAGGATGCATAAATGCCGAGAAGTGATTTTTGAATTTTACGATATTATTTTTTGTCGATAAATATGAAAAATCTTGTAGCATGGTTGAAAATGAATAACATTTATATGTTTGTATCTAATTGTTGAGGAAAGGGGAAGTTGAAAGATAGCAAGTAAGAACGATAAGTCAATATGTAGAATATAAAAGTATGATAAGTCTACTCAAAGCAAGTTTGCCTTCCATCTTTCAAATCTCTAATTTTTTTGTCAAAGATATGTCACATTTTGTTCAATATACCGTTACTATATATATGTGTGTATATTAAGTAAATGGTATCATGTTGGCTCGACCACTAATTTGATGGTTAGATTTAATAAAGTGTAGAATGTATGATTATCATTTTTTTTAATTCAACAACATGGATGAAGATTAACAATTCTAACCTTTTAATCAATTATATGTATACCTTAATCTGCTGAGTGATGCTCTCAAGTGCGCACATCAATATTTTATTTTGAGTTGGGGGAATAATTATAGTTTCGTGATCCAATCCCTTGTTATCACCTAAATAGATAATAATACGATACTCTACCATTTCATTACTTTTCTCTCCCATAGGTCAAATATGTCTCAATCATCACGTCATCATAATATATATATATCATGTGTATATGTAAAGCATCTTCTTTTATCTTTCACTATGAAAAAAAATTGTATTTATGTGATCTTTGCTTTATATGTAATTTGAAAGCAAAACTATAGTTTTTTAGGATTGGAATTCAATTTTATTGTTGTATATTTGATTACCCATGCATATATAGATTAGAATAAAACATAATGAAATGTCATTGTTGTTTTTTTAGTCAACTAAATATCTTTTTTCAGTTAATCAGAGTATAGTTAATTGGTGAAAAAGGTATATTTCATCGATTAAATGATCCTAGGTTTGAATCTTCACTCCCACGTATTGTTGAATTAAAAAAATTCTTTTTCAAACCAGAATAAAATTATTTGAAATCGTTGAAATTTTCAAAATTATTTTAAATTTATAGACCACTTATAAATATATATATATTTTTTTTTATTTATTTAAAAGACTCAATTAGTTTTTTAGCTCAATAATATGTAGATCAATAATATATAGTTGTGTGAATTGGAACTTCTAAAAAATATAGATTTTAATCAATTGAACTTTATGCTCAAATTGACAATCATATTAAATTTTGCACGGCATTTAATTGAAATTCTAAGTGGCCCCATGAATTTATGTGTATTTTTAAAGATGTAATGATTCAGTTTGGAAAAAAAAAATCTAGTCAAACTAGGTCTAAATTTTAAACGCAATATAAAAAATTTAAAAGCAAAAATTAAAACTTAATAATTAATTACTTTGTAAAAGTTGAAGGACTAAAACAATATACATTTCAAAGTATAAGAACCAAGACAATTAGGTCTAAATTTTAGATGGTAAAAATAATATTTAAACTTATTTATTTTCTCTAATATCGTAACAATTTATTTTGTGTGCAAGTTAGTGCATGTTTGGTATAACTTTTTAAAAGAATATTTTTAAAATTAATTAAATACTTAATTTTAAAAAAAAAATTAATGTATTTTATAAGTTTTTACATATTTTCAGACCATTTTATTATTAAAAATTCTAAAAAAATATTTTTGATTAGTTAAAAGTACTTTTTAAAATTTTACCCAAAATACAGTTTAAAAGTCATACCAAAATACATCCTGAAGTGATAGTCCGTCAAATGAGAAAAAAAAATGGCAAGTGGGTTTAAAAAGGGAGGCAAATTACCATGGCTTCCACTAAGAAACACCATTAATTTTAATTTCAGGCTCTGAATGAAAATATTAGTCCCATACAGTTTGGGTTCAGTGAACAGCTCGCACAAAGTAACTTATAAAAGAAGTAGCAATAAAAATAAAGTAGAATCCAAACACTGCCAAAGTTAGGATGTTACTGTCTCTTTTCATTAGTCCCATAAATCGTATTGATTACTAAACGTATTAGAATTATATATTTTGAAAGAAAAAGTTGTCCTTTTAAAAATTAGGTATTTTAGTACTCAACTAGTAAAGATATGTAGCAGATTTCAATAAAAAAAAAAAAGTTTGAATCTTTATTCCCACGTGTTATTGAATTTTAAAAATATAAATAAAAATTAATACTTTTTAATTATTGTTGTTCATGAATAGTTAATTAATTTAATGGGAGGAAAATTACTTTGAATTTTGACTTTAATTTCTATTTGATTTTTAATTTTCAAAATATTACATTTTTATTAAGAACGAAGCAAAGTTGGAGTCTTTAATGCAAAAAATTATATTGAAAAGTTATAAATTTTAAACTCAAAAGATTTATATATAAAAAGTTAGAAGGTAAATTTTTTTCTCTTTTTATTTAAATTTTAGGCTCTATCATGATTTTTACTCCTAAGTTTTGAGTTTGGTTTTCATTGAATTTCCATTAACGACCCGACTATTTAATTATGACATATTAGAATGTTGCCTAAGATAATGATGGGTCTACCGGTTACCTCCCACTATTTCATAAAATAGTTACTTTGTCCCTTTTCAATATGATTCTATCACCATCTTTTAGTCGCTTCTTTTCACATCTATAAATATTTATTTTCTTTCTTTTCTTATTGTTGTTATCTTACTTCTAAAATGAATATAAGTATACTATATTTACATACATTCATTATAGGTTAGAACCAATTAAACAAAAAAATTGATAGTCAATGATTTATTAAACACAAATTGAAAGTGAAATTAGTGACCGATCATGAACGTTAAGGTCTAATAGGTTGGATCCTTTTAAAGTTTAGAAATTTAAGGATGTTATCAGTTCGTTTTGCCTCGGTAAACTGGAGGAATAGAAACCAAACTGACAATGAATTAATAAACTTGAAGAAAAATAATGTATGAACTTCAGAACTCGCCAATTGAATAAAAATTAAGTTTTTCACAAATCTAAGTTTGATTAATATACATAATTAATCATTAAATAACGCTGCCAAAATTAATAAATTTCAACAAAAAAAAAATAGCTATATTGACTTTTTGTTTGAATTCACTAATAACCCATGTTGAAACTGCTAAACCAAATAGATTAAAAAATAAACGACATTGGTTTTGTTTGTTTTGCTTGATTTAATCGGTGGTCGATTTTTTCTTGCGTCATTTTAAGAACTTTGTTGGACACAAAATTAAAATTTTTCGAACTTTAACTTGGAATTTAACCTTAAGAACTAAGCCCTTAACCATTCGAACTGTTACTCAAAAGAAGGGAAGAAAGAAAAGTATTCAAACTTGAACCGACTCAAATCAAGTTCAGAGCTTTGCCTAAGATCTACGCTTTAGGCCAACAAACGCTACCGCCACGCGCCGCGCCGCTGCCAGAGCCAGAGGTCACAATCGTAAGTTTCTCCCCACGTCTTCCTCGTTACGCTTTGCCTTAGTTGCCCATTTCACCCGATAAACGCCATTCCATTCCACCCGCTGGCAATTGAGAGAAGGGGGCGAAGAAAGAAAAAGAAAAACTGATATGGGGCTTCTTTCCAACAGGTATTTTATCTACCAATTCTCTCTGTTTTGAGTTTTAACACAGGTTTCGCTCTCTTGGGTAGCGATGATTTTAATCAATTTCAATTGGGTATTTGTTCAATTTCAATGCCTTTTCTCTCAAGTGTGTGAAACACTGCGAGAGCTTAGTGGGGTTTGAAATCGCTGTAATATGTTGTTTGGTTTGCTCGCAGAGTCAATCGGGAGAGCTTGAAGCCTGGTGATCATGTCTACTCTTGGAGGGCTGCTTATATATATGCCCATCATGGTTCTCGCTCTTTTCCTGATTCTCTTTTCTGTTTTTTGGGCTATTTATCTTTGTTCTTCATTTGAAATTGACACGGCCTATAGTTTTTGGGACAATTCAAGTAGAATAAAATTTGCCTCAAATATTCATCTGGGCTGCTGGGTATTTGAAAGGGGTGAGAATTTGCTTGAGTGGAACTTAATTGCAGAGGAAATGTTTTTGATTTGAGAGCTAAAGATTTGGAATATGCTTTAGCCAATCTCTGATTGAATCAGAGGGGGATGGTTTGATGTATGAAACTGCATTATATAATCCTGATCTTTGATTCTTCTTATGTTGTTTTATTGACATAGTCGAACATTTTTACTAAATCTCTAACTCAGTCAACCCGTTTCTGTTGAAATTGAAATGGCTTGATTTGTTTGATAGAAGTAAGTATGCTGTTGTGTGTTTCTTCACAAATTTGTTTCATAAGAACTATTGATTTCTGAGGAAGAACTCAAAATCACCCCACCCGCTATCAATGTGATCCATATATATATAGAGATCTATTGGATGACAAGAGAGTGTGATTCTCTCAGGAATCTTGAGTGTCAGTCTGCACAGTTTGTTTTCGTTTCAAACGGTTGAATGTTGAATATAATGGACCTGTGATTTTGCGGAAAAGAAAGTATCTCTTTTAGAATTTCGATTTCGTTATTGCATTACTGCTTCCATTTAGTATTGAAGATGCACAATTGAATACTGAGCATCATGAGAATAAGTGGATCTATTAGCCAATCAAGTGAAAATCTGGGATTGGTTTGCTTTCTTCTAAGATGCTGATATTTGCATCACTTTTGGTTTTGCTTTTCTCTAATATATTCTGTCACATGATGGGGAAAAGTTCAGGCATCTACATTGGAGATGACAGAGTAATTCATTTTACCAGAAGAGGTCAAGAAGTGGGAACCGGGACCGTGCTTGATGTCTTACTGGTTAGTTCAGGACCTGCTCGATCCTTCGTGCCATGTCCTACTTGCATTCCCCTAGAAGAAGGGAATGGGGTTGTCTCCTCATGCTTGAACTGTTTTCTTGCTGGTGGAGTGTTGTATCGTTTTGAGTATGCTGTCAGTCCTGCTCTCTTTCTCGCCAAAGCTCGAGGTGGAACTTGCACACTTGCTAGCCCCGATTCAGACGATTTGGTGGTCCATCGAGCAAAATACCTACTCGACAATGGCTTTGGATGCTACAATGTATTCAAGAACAACTGTGAAGACTTTGCAATATACTGCAAAACTGGGCTACTTGTGGTTGATCAGAGGACCCTGGGGCAAAGTGGGCAAGCTGTTTCGATCATCGGAGGCCCTCTGGCAGCAGTTCTTTCAACACCGCTTCGTCTCGTGACAACCAACGTCTATGGAATGGCAGCAACAGCCGTCGGGGTGTACTGTGTTAGTAGATATGCTGCTGATATTGGAATGAGGAAGGATGTGATGAAAATATCTGTGGAGGATTTAACACAAAGGCTGGCTACTGGCCTTATCCAGGTGGTCGAACCGCAGATTTTACCTGCGTTAGCGCCGGAGTCTCACCTGCTTTCCAGCAGATAATTACACTATTTGTTGTTCTTGTCTGGTTAAAAAAAAAACCACTGTGGAATATAACTCTTAGTAACTGAAGATTTGTGGCAAACTTGAGGACTTCAATATTTGTGTTACTCTTGTGGATTTCTTGATAACATATGGGAGATTTTGAAATTTATTAGAAAAATATGGTCATTCTGAAAGAGCCCTGTTTGAACATAACAAATGCAATGTGTCTTAAAGAACAGCCATAGAGTAGCTCTTCTCTATAGAGACTAAAATGAAACTTCCAATCAAACCCAAAACAGAAAGCTTCAATCAGTTCGTCTGTTCTTGAACTTATTGGTCTAATGGAAAGCCCCCCCCCTCCCCTGGGCCTTGAAAGAAGAAAGTTATCTTTTTTATTTGAGGCAATTTTAGAAGAAAAGTTTTCAAGGAGAACTTCTTCCTGGCATGATAAATTATACTAGAAAAGATTTGGTCTTGTCCTAATAATGATTAAATCACTTCAAGTTTCACAAAATAATATTTGAACTCTTAAAGTTTTTTAGATAGTTTGCTTACAAGAGCTTTTTTTTTTTCTTTTTTTGTTTTTTTAGTTCAGCAATTACACGGTTAGAGGATTAAACCATCAATCTTTGTGATGATAGTTAATGTATTCAGACTTGTTAAATAATTGGATGATATTGTTTTTGTAGTTCACTTAAATGATGTGAAAATAAGTTTTAGAATTTGCAATAGAGCAAATGAGATAAAGATTCTAAATTAACAGTACTTTAAAATACAATCATTATTTTAGGGTAATTAAGTGTATGTTTGGTATAATTTTTTTAAAAAAATATTTTTAAGTGAAACGCTTATTATATAAGCATTTTTGGAAGAAAATGAATTAAATAATTAATTTTAAAAAACTTTAAATGTTTATTATTTGTTTTTAGACATTTTCAAACCACATTCGATTATTAAAAATTCTAAAACATTTTTAATTAGTTAAAATCACTAAACACAGTTAATTTTAGAAAAAAAAAATGTTTTTTTTATCAATAAACAATTTAAAAGTCATACTAAACACATCCTAAGTACATACTAGAAAAGCTTCAATTATAAGAATCACTTTCATAAAATCTTTCAAACGAAATTAATCATTTCTTTCTTTTGAAGAGGTGAGTAGGATGGAGTGGTTCCATCGAAAGATCTGTAAGTGGTGGACCGATTCGACCTAGTCGAGAAGAGATTAAAAAAAATTGAAATGTAAGAAAACTTTGTGAAAGGGCACATGGAATGGCTCCCTCCACAGACCTAATGGAAAAACAATAAAAAAAACATATGATTATGGAAATAGAGACAGATTGAGACCTATCTGTGTATTGAGTGGATCAAAGCAACAAGAAAACCCTAAACAGCAAGGCATTTTAGTTAGATGGGCCAACCAACCAAACACATGTGGGCTTCAACCCATCTGTTTTTTTCTTCTTCTTCTTTTTTGTCCATAATTGCCCTTTTCTTATCCATGGATTATTATTCAAACCACACCATCAATTTTTTTTTGTTGGGTCTTATTTTTGGAAATGATGGATCTTTTTTTTTTTGCTTTTGTGGACATTATTGGGATTTTTAGGGGGAAGAGGAATCAATTTGTTTTATTGTTTGGCATTGCATTGGGCAATGGTAAGATGGGAATTATTCCCATTCTATCTTTTGTTCACTTGTCTTCTCTCTCTCTCTCTCTCTTTCTCTCTTTTATTTCCCCACTCTTCATAAAACTCTATTGACTTCACATTTCTTCATAATTTATTCAATACTTAGTTATAAATAAAATGAGTTTGTTTTCAAGAGTTCATTGGTATAGATTGAATCTAATTTAAATCTATCACATCTTTATTTGTAATGTAATATTCTAAGGGTGTGTTTGAGATAGCTATGGAAAAAAGTGCTTTTGAAATAAAATTATTTATTATATAAACACTTTTGAAAAAAACTAACAATTTAAAGTGGGTTTAGTAGAGTTTCTTGAGTAATTTTAGAAAATCAAAAGTGTTTTATAAAAAATTATTCACAAATAAAATAAACTATAAAAAAATTAGATTAATTTAAAAGTTATTTTTGGAAAAACACAATAGAGATAAATTATCCAAAAATGTATTAAAAGTGATTAATGGAAATTCTTCAAAATACGTAATATATATATTTGTAATTAATAATATTGCTTTTAAATGTATGTAATCAAATAAATTTATTATAAAAAAATATTTTTTTAAAAATATAATATATAAATACTATATTTATCTATATTTTTTTATAAAAAAATATTTAATTAAAATAATAATAAACAGGCCTAAATAAAAGCCATATTATATGTGCATTCGGTCGGTAAATACAAGAAAGTCGTATAAATTTTAAAATACATGAAATCCAACTGCAAAATTCAAACAAGTATTTATGTATCTAATTAATTAAATGAATCACGTAGTTATATATACACAAACAAAACTATTAGAATCCGTTTGGGATTGTTTTTGTTGGGGTCAAAAGCAATTTTGAGATAATTTTAACAATTTCTAGTATTTGATAGAACTGATTATTTCATAATTTTTATAAAATCACTTTTGAGTTTACTTTTACTTATCGAATCAGTTAAATAGTTGCTTTTGAAATTAGCTTTCCTAAAAATCTGTATCTCTTCTATATTTTTTTTCATGTTTGTTTTCATTAGATATTTCTTTTTTATATCATTTTGTATTTAAATTTGGAATGAGATTTTGATGAATTTAATTTTTTATAACAATTATTATTTTAAATCTTTTATCAAAATAATTTAGAGTAAATAAAATAATTTGTAACTTAAATCATATAAATTTTATATAATTATCTTATAATAAATTTAGATATCAAATATAAACAAAAATAATACTTGAAATAATATGTCTATTTTGGTCATTATAGCAAATCATAATAATTTAATATTAATTTACCAAACACTATAATTTTCTTTTTCAAATTTAAAATAAAAATTTACCAAACATTAATTTATTTCATCTTAAAGCTAATTTTTCTAAAAGTAAAGTTGTCGGCAATTATTTTAAAAGTTCAACAATCTCAAACTAAGCCTAAACATATTCACAAATTTTCTTTTTTAAAATAAATGGAAACTCGACTAATTTAAGGTAATAATTTTACACTTATTTAAATTCAAAATTCAATTCGGATATAATTTAAACTTTAAGTTTAGATTTTAATAATTTAGGTTATTGATTGATTATGGACACAATCATGCTCGCCACCAATTTTAATTCCACATCAAATTATTTAAATATAAATCAATACAAGAAGCCAAGTAATTTTAATTAAATTTATTATAAAAAAAATTATTTTAATTAAAAATTTAAAAGCATTAGTATTATTATTTTTTTTTTTTAAGATTTGAATCTACCCTCTTTAATAGAGATTTTTCTTTTTTTCAAAGAAATAGTTTTATGCCTTAACTGAGTTATGTTAAAAATTCGTCATTTTCAATATATATATATATATTGTTTGTTTGATTATGTTTATATAATTATATTTTTCTTTTAATTTTTAGAGTAGCCATGAAGAACCCATCAAATATTCTAATTGTCAATCTTCAATTATTTTTATTAATACAATGTAGAATTGATAGCGTTAATTCTTGTTTTAAAACAAATAGAAAGAACGAAAAACTCAACCTAAATTGGGTAAATCAACATGGAGAACTCTGGCTACCCAGTGTGGGTGACCTTCAAGCCAGAATCTCGAGTACAGTTATTGTCTCGCGTGTACTATCAAAGTGTGTCGGCAACTTCATTTCGTCTTCGTCCTATCAAATTCCTTCATCTTCCTTATTTTGGCCTTTTCTTCGGATCCCACCCACCATGAACTGGATTTCATCATCAAATCTAAGCTCTCTTTGAATCAACTTCCAAACCACTTGCATGCGAATCAATTTCGGCTAACAGATGTCAAATGTCAACTTCACTTGCTGGAGAGGTTCACTTCTTAAGAGCCTGAGTTTATGCAAGCTCCACATGTCTTCTAGTTTATTTAGCGTGTTCGGCAGTAAGTAGAACTCCACCATTTTTCATCCTGAATGAATATTCTAAACCCAGTCCGACCATCAAATAAGACCGCTTAAAAGATAATTAACTTAAAAGTTGTTAAATTTTAAGTTTAAAGTCTCTGCTCATACAAATGGTTAAAAAGAAACTAAAAAATAGATATAAAAAATTGGACTAAACTTAATTACAATATATAATTTAGAAACCAAAACAAAGATTACTAAGTTGATGTTCTAAGAATCATATTATAAAAAAAAAAAAAATTGGAAAAAAATTAATGAAAAGAAAAAGAAAAAGTAAGAGAGTGGGGCCCAGGGATCCAGCTTTTGACTAATTGGACTCATTTACCCTTCTCCTGCAAACAAAAAGCTAAGGCATAGGATTTGGGGCCCAATTTTGTCTGTGTTTAGCGTATCAAATAAAAGCCTCCTTTGCACCGCCGTTGCCCTTTCCCTAACTTTATTCTCCTCCGCTTTCTCAATAGTTTTTTTTAAAAAAAAAAAAAAATACAAAATACAAAATTTTAATTTAAACATTTTTTTTACTATAATGTTTTTAATAAAAGTATTTTATTTTATATTTTTTTAAAATAACTTTAAATAATAAATTTATTTCATTGCACCACATAAAAAACGATTATAATAATTATAAATATGTTTGTTTTTTCACTCA
>JAOANK020851320.1:0-10147 GCA_026257165.2 Telfairia occidentalis | reverse complement strand
TGATTTCAGTCTTTCTTCAAAGGAAGTCACCGTCTCCTCTGACGAGAGAGACACCGTCAGCATCCGACCCAGAGCCCTTTGACGAACCTGCTCTGTTAGGACAATTCTTTTTCATGTGCCCAAACTGTCCGCATTCCCAGCAACCTTTCTTCTGCACGGAGTCTTTCTTCTTCTTTCAATTGCTTGCTACTAGTGCTGAATCCTCCTGTGAAGTACGCCATTTACTCTTCAGCCTTCTTTCCTCTGATAGAAGTTTACTAGTAACCTCAACAAAATTTAAAGTCTCTTTCCCGTACATCAAGATCGGCTTCATGTATTCATAAGAAGTAGGAAGTGACAAGATGAAGTGGGTTTCAGGTGGTGGATTAAGGGGCTCTAGCAAAAATCTTTGAATAGTTGACATTTTAGGTTTTCCTTTTTCTCCTTGCTCTATTGAGAAAGACTCAAAGATTTTTCTATTGGGAGGATTGTTGGGTGGCTGAGGAATCCCTTTGTGCCTTTTTCCTTTGATTGTACTCCCTTTTAGAGGAAAGACTTCATTCACTGGCTTCTATCTTGCCTTCCTTAAAAATCCTTCTGCCTCAATCTTCTATGACTTATGATATCCTCATTCTGAGAGGGACATAAGGGAGGTGTCTTCCCTTCTTTTTGTAGGATGTAATGACAACACTAGAAGGGGGCAAATAGAGTTGCCAACCAATTTTTTAAAATTTAATTTTAGTCTTAAATTTAGCAAAAAATTTCAAACACCCAATCAATAATATGCTCAATAGATAAATTAAAACAAGTACAATTTACTAGATCAATCCTAGCATGCAAAACTAGCAAATTAATTAACCATAATTTAAAAAGCGAAAATAAAGTGAAAGGAAGAGAGGACACCAAAAATTTATAGTGATTCTATAATTTGCCACTCCACTCCCTTCCCCAAAACTCCTTCTTAGGTTTTTTATTGCAACCGACATTTTTGCGGATGAGAACCAAACCGATCGACCATCTTTTATTCTGTAGGCTAGAGAGAAACCTCACGATCATTTTTACTGGTTCATAATCAAACCAATTTCTTTTTCTCACAATCTAAGGTGTACCCACCCCTTAATACAAAATCGATATAATAATTTTTAAAAAAAAAACTAGCAATACCTCTAAGTAGACGGATTATACAATTTTGAATCATTCATACAATAGAAAACTCTCACAAATATAACTCTCACAAAGGGTATATTAATTTTTGCAAAGCGGAGATTTAGAAGAATTTTTTGGCACTTTTTAAAAGAGACTGAAGAAGAGTTTTTTAAATCAAAAAGCTTGCTAGAATTTTCTATGAAATGAAGGCACAATTTTTGGTTTAAGAACTAAAAGCATATTAAAAATTGGCCATTTGATCTAGGTTTTAAAGATAATGAAGGAGATTTATTTGATAAAAAAGGGAGAAAAAACAACTATATTTTGAAAAAAAAATGGAGCTAAAAAATGCACTTCATAGGGATTGAACTCATGCACTCGCACAAGAGTTGTCTAGCGTGTGTTCTCACACATGCCCTCATTCCAACTTTTCTTTTTCTTTTTTTAAATATAACACAATCTTCTTTTGGCCCTAACTTCTTCGTTTGATGTCCAATTTGAACGATTTAACATGCATTGAAACCATTTTTTCGAGCTCTATGCTATAGACACTTAGGAACACTAAAATTGTCAGTAAAATAAATAAGTTTGTTATCATCAAAGTATTAAGTTTGATTGCAGCCTTAAAGCTAACAATGTCCTCATTTGTTATGATAACAAACTACTCAAGAAAATAGCAATCTCATAAGTGGTTATTGGCTATTCTCCCTCTTTTGTTATCAACAAAAAGTTCTAATCATGTAATTAAACTCTCCCTTAACAAAATAATTAATGCATACAAATTTAAAGAGATATTAAACAACTTGCTCCCCTTAACAAACTCAGACATAGAACTAAGATTTGAATCATACCCAGTGCAAGTTTGTTCTTACAAAATAAATTTCTCCATTTTATGGCTTAGTAAGAATGTCTGCTACATGTTCTTCTGTTGGAACATAATTAATGACAATATTTTTATTTTGCACATGCTCTCTAAGAAAATGATATCTAATGTCTATATGTTTTGTCCTAGAATGCTGAATAAGATTTTTGGTTAAATTGATTGAACTAGTATTATCACAAAAGATAGTTACTTGTTCATAATTTAAACAAAAATCACATAATGTTTGTTTCATCCATTAAACCTGAGAACAACTACTAGCTACAACAATGTATTCAGTCTCAGAACACGATTTTGTTTCTTCCTATACGAAGAGACTAGAGAGTTTCCTAAGAATTGGTAAGTTCCACTAGTACTCTTCCTATCAATTAAACTACCATCAAAATCAACATCAGAATAAGCAGTCAAATCAAGAGATGCATTTTTAGGATTCCATAAACTCATGTCAATAGTTCCAAGCAAGTACTTGAAAATTCTTTTCACAACATGCAAATGTGATTCTTTAGAACACGATTGAAACCCAGCACACATGCACACACTAAACATGATATCGAGTCTACTTGCAGTTAAATAGAACAAGGATCCGATCATACCTCTATATGCTTTAATATCCACATATTTACCATTTTCATCCTTATTAAGCTTTGTGGTTGTGCTCATTGGAGTCTTTGCTATTTTAGCATTATCAAACTTGAACCTCTTAAGTAGATCCCTTGTGTACTTTTCTTGGTTGATGAAGATTCCCTCTTTAAGTTGTTTTGATTTGAAGCACGAGAAAGAACTTGAGTTCTCCCATCATGCTCATCTCAAATTCATTGTGCATACACTTAGAGAATTCTTCACATAAAGAAGGGTTGGTGGCACCAAATATAATGTCATCTACATATATTTGCACTAACAGCAATTCACTTTCTTTGGTTTTAATAAACAAAGTGATATCAATATGTCTGATTTTAAAACCATTATCAAGCAAAAATTTACTCAAATGATCATACCAAGCTCTAGGAGCTTGTTTAAGACCGTAAAGAGCGTTATTTAATTTGAAAACATAATTTGGATTTTCAAACCTTTCAAAACCAAGAGGTTGTTCAACATAAACTTCCTCCATTATAAAACCATTTAAGAAAGCACCCTTGACATTGATATAAGGTAAAGTTCTTATGCGATGCAAATGTAAACAACATTCTATTTTACTCAAGTCTAGCAATAAAAGCAAAAGTTTCCTCATAATCTATTCCTTCTTCCTAACTATATCCTTGAATTACCAACCTATCTTTATTTCTAATAATATTATCAGACTCATCCATTTTATTTCTAAATACCCATTTAGTGCCAATAATTGGATGATCATTAGAACGAGACACTAAATCCCAAACAATGATTTCTCTCAAATTGATTTAACTCTTCTTGCATGGCAATTAATTTCTCTAAAGGATTTTGGTTCAGTTTGAGATACAAAAACAACATTATTTAAAGAGTGAGTTCTTACCCTTTAAGATACATCACCTATAATTAACTCTTTAAGATGGTGAGATGAAAATCTACAATCTTGAGGGAGAGCTTCCTCTGGCTGTTGTTGAGTCTCTCTAGCTACTACTTCTAAGTTCTTATCTTTAATATTTAAATTTTCAAAAGGCTTTTCTAACTCATCACTGGCAGATACTTGATTAGAAGCAACATGCGTCTCATCAAATACAATATCCATTGACTCTTCAACAACTAGAATTTTTTTTATTAAAAACTCTATATGTTTTACTACATTCCGAATATCCTAAAAATATGTCAATGCCAGTCTTTTACTCAAACTTTCCAAGCTTCCCTTTATCTTTCAAAATGAAACATTTGTAACCAAATACCTTGAAATAGTTGATGTTAGAGATTTTATTATTAAAAAGCTCATAATGTATTTTATTCAAAATAGGCCTTATTAGAACATGGTTCATCACATAAGAGGCTGTATTAATAACTTTAGCCCAAAAATATTTTGGCAAATTATACTCATTTAACATAGAAGTTGCTAGTTCTTGCAAAGAACAATTTTTTCTTTCTACACCATTTTGTTTATGTGTTCTTTGAGAAGAAAAACCATGTGATAAACCATTTTTATGACAAAATTTTTCAAAAGAAGTATTTTCAAATTCGCCTCCATGATCATTTCTAGTTTTTGAAATCATAAAATATTTTTCATTTTGACTTTTCTTTGAAAAACTAATAAAATATTTTAAAGCCTCATTCTTATGAGATAAAAATAAAACTCAAGTAAATCTCGAAAAATCATCAACTATAACAAAAGTATAATGTTTTTCACTTACACTTGCAGCTCTAGTTGGTCCAAAAAGATCCATATGTAACAGTTGCAAAGGCCTAGAAGTAGAAACCATTTTCTTTGGTTTATAGGAAGACTTAGTTTGTTTACCTATTTGATAGACATCACAAACTTTGTCTTTTTCAAAGTTTAATTCTGGAAGACCACGAACAAGAGATTTCTTGGAAATATTTGACATCAAATGCATGCTAGCATGACCTAATTTTCTAGGCCACAACCAACAATCATCATGCAAAGCATATAAGCATTTATGGTCAACAATAGGACAGTCATTCAAATCAATGGTGTAAACATTTTTATCCTTGTTTCCAACATACAGTATTTTTCCATCCATGCATTTTCAATTATGCAATTTTTATCACTAAAGATTACTTTATAATCTTTATTACACAATTGACTAATACTCAACAAATCATGCTTCAACCCATCAGCTAACGAGACATTTTCTATAAGAAAATCAAAGCCATTTCCAATATTACCTTTTCTTATAATTTTACCTCTTTTGTAGTCGTCAAAGGTAACATATCCTTCATCTTTCTTGTTCAAGTATGCAAATATTGTGTAATACCCAGTCATGGGTTTTGAACATCCATTGTCCAAGTACCACTTATTTTTAATTGATCTCAACCATACTTGAAATTAAATAATTCTCAAGATGTAACCTTTGGTATCCATAATTGTTTGGGTCCTTGAGGGTTGGTAATAAAAAATTTAAGAATCCATCCCTTTTTATTTGTATTCATAGAACCCAAATTCCTCATATTACAAGCATAAACTTTATGACCATATTTTCCACATGCATGACAAACAATAGAAGACCCATGGACCTTTCTTGAACAAAGTAATTTGTAAATTTCTTTTGTTATTAGTAAGGTTTGTAACCTAAACTACTTTGATCAAAGATACCTCATTGTTTTCCCATCATGATATTCAAGTTCTTTTTCTCATTTGTAAACTTTAAAAGAGTAGAGGATATATCTTTATTTTTATTTTTAATATTGTATACTCTTATTTTAAGGTATGCAAATTTGACTTAGACAAACAAG
Organism: Telfairia occidentalis; assembly: GCA_026257165.2. Lineage (NCBI taxonomy): Eukaryota > Viridiplantae > Streptophyta > Magnoliopsida > Cucurbitales > Cucurbitaceae > Telfairia > Telfairia occidentalis. The sequence continues at coordinate 4,770 of JAOANK020851320.1, read as the reverse complement.
ATCATTTCTCAATGTCTCATTTTCCTATTTTAAACTATCAAGCTCAATTAATAAGTCATTGTTCTCATGAGTTAATCTAGTATTTTTCTTTTCAGAGACATGTAGTTGCAACCTAGTTTTTCAAGTTTATCCTTAATCTCATTATAGACATCCATGTGTTCATCAAAAGAAAGGTTTTCAAGACCTCTTTGTTGTCATCTTCATCTCCAAAAGCCATGAAACACAATATCGCTACTTCTTTCTCACTTTCAGAGTCGCTTTTATCACTATCATCTCAAGTAGCTTTCATAGCTTTCTTGTTTTTCTTTGACGACGATTTTTGTTGAGGGTAATCATACTTCACATGTGCAGGCTTTTTGCACTCATAGCATATGATGGAGTCTCTGTTGCTCTTTTCTCCTTTAATGTCCTGACTATTGACTCTCTGGGAGAAAATTTTCTTTTTGAAGTGCTTCTCGAACTTCTTAGTTAGATAAGTAAGTTTTTCTTCATTTATTTCAGCTTCACTGTCAGAAGCTCTCTTGAAAGGAGTGGACTTTAATGTTAAGCTCATCTTCTTCTTGACTTCTTCTTCTACATTTTCTTTCATTATTATCTCATGCATTATCGAAGAACTAGTGAACTCGTCCAATGGAAGCTTTGAGAGATCTTTTGCTTCTTGGATCACTGTCACTTTAGCTTCCCAACTTTTTTGTAGTGATTTTAGGATATTTCTCACTTTCTCAAATGTAGTGTATTCTTTCCCTAGTCCTTTCAAAGCATTCACAATATTTGTAAATCTAGTAAACATCTCAGAAATTGACTCATTAGCATCCATTTTAAATAATTCATAATTATGAACAAGTATGCTAATTTTAGACTCTTGCATTGAATAGTTCCTTCATGAGTTACTTCAAGCATAACTCATACTTCTTTAGTAGAGTTACATGCAACTACTCTATTAAACTCATCAGCATATAATGCAAAAAGAAACAATTCATTGCTCTAGCATTAATATATATATATATATATATATATATATGTATATCTTCATCATTAAACTTATTTTCAATTTTAGGCATATCAACATTTTCAATTTTCTTGGTTGGAATTAAAGTACCCTTAGATACAATTCTCCACAAATTGTAATCAATGAAAATCAAATAAATTATCATCCTAATTTTCCATCAAGCATAATTATTTCTATCAAACAAATGTGGCCTAGTGGTAGATTGACATTCGGTAAACCCATTAACCTCAGTGTTTATCATAAACTCGAACAATTAAGTTATAAAATCATGAAAGATAATTTTCTTTTTAAATAAAAAAATTTTTGAAAAAAAAAATTAAACCACTTTCTTGCAATCAAAACAAATTTTTAGAATGTAAAAAGAGAGAAAAAAATGTTTTAAGAACGAATTTTCAAGTAAAATGACTCAAAACGGTTCAATTTTAGCAACTTAAAAAAAACAGAAAAAATTTCAACTTGAAAAAAATGACAAACAATTTTAAAATAATTAAAAAATAAATTTCAAACACAATTTTTAAAGAAAAACGATTGATTCACTCTGATACCAATTGTAGGATCGAATGGCAATACTAGAAGGGTGCATAAGGTTGCCTACTAGTTTTTTTAAATTTAATTTTAGTCCTAAATTTAGCAAGTAATTTCAAACGCTCAATCAATACTATGCTCAACAGATAATACAAATAAGCACAATTTATCAGATTCATCATAGCTTGCAAAACTAGCAAATTAATTAAGTAGAATTTAAAATGCAAAGAGAAAGAAGGAGAGGACACCAAAAATTTATAGTAGTTCAGTAATTTGCCTACTCTACTTTCCAACACTCCTTCTTGGGTATTTTATTGCAACTGGCTCTCTTGCTGGTGAGAACTAAACCGATCGATCCTCTTTTTTTCTTTACGCTAAAGAGAAACTCAACAATCTTAAGATAAAGGGAAACTCAATGATCTTCTTCACTAGTTCAAGATCAAACCAATTTCTTTTTCTCACAACCCAAAGCGTACTCACACCTTAATACAAAACTCGATATAATAAAATTAAAAAAAAAGAAAAAGAAAAAAAACCTAACAATCTTACTATCTTAAAAAGTGCCAATAGTGAGAAATCATTTTTGGTCTATATTGTCCAATTGTTACTTTTATAATTTCAAATGTGCCATTTGGTCGAACTCTCTCTCCCAACTCTCCGTATCCTTACTATTCTTCTCTCCTCTATTTTTTCCACCTCTCCCTATTCAATTTCATACCTTTTCAAGTTCCATAACCAATTATTACAAAGTCCTCTTGCCTTCATATTCTTCGCCTCTCCTTATTACCATACATTTTCAAGTTCCATAACCAATAATCATAATCACAAAACTAAATGATCCACATCTCGCCTTTTCTATATATATTTATATGCATTTGTAAACAATGTCATTGCTAAACAAAAAATCATAGTTTTCTTTTTGTACCAAAATGAAAGTTAATTTCTTGCAAATTGATTCATTCAAGGTATATGTCGATCTTTATTTTTATTTTCTATACTTCCTTTTATTTATTCTTAATTTTTAAAAATATTTGAAGAACACAATTTAGATTTGTATAATAGCTTATTTAAATTTCATTTTACACATAGATTTATAAAATTGTAGGCACGATGGAGAAAATGTCAATACGAGATATGAAACCCTTCTAAAGTAATTGGAGTTTGAAAGAAAATGTCTATGTGTAATAGTTTTGTTGAAAAGCAACAAACTAGAAACGAGAACTTTTAGAGTTATTGAAATTCATTATCATTGAAGAAGAGATAATTCTACGTTCATTTTTTTAATGTTTATCTTTTTTTTTAATCAATGTGAGAAATTTATAGTTTGCAAAATTAAAAAAAAAATGCAATATTTCATTAGATTTTGACTTCTTAGTTTTTATTTTTTTTTTTAAGGAATGAAGATTCAAATTACGTTGTACAATGATTTTATTAATAGTGAAATTAAAATGGAAGAAATTACATTCACTAGAAACAGTGAAATTGAAGAAATTGAAATATCTTTTTGTTATAAATAGGGTAATTATGCTGATGAGATTTTGGTAAGTAATTTTTTTTCCATAGTATAAATATCAAGAATTAACTTCATTTAAGTATTACATAAAAAATAAAATATATTATTATAAAAAAAAAGTTTCTTCAAATACTCGAACTCTTATATATATTATAATATAAATAGATATAAATTATAAACTTTATATTTATAAATAGATATAAATTTGCCAACCTACGTAGCTCAACTGGTTAAGGTATAGTTGTCCGACCAAAAAGGTCGTGGATTCGAATCTTCATCTCACATATTGTTAAACTATATACACACACATATATATATACATACCTACACACATATATATACATACATTCTATATATGTATGTATGTGTGTGTGTAAAGGAGAATTTGGACGGTTGGAGAGATAATCAAAAGTCAGAAAAATAATAGAGAGGTTGGAAGGGAATGCGGGATCATCCAATGGGTGGAAAGAAAGAGAGAGAAAGAGTTAATTAGAGAGGTTAATAATTAGAGAGTTTTTTTTCGTACAAATAATTAGAGAGGGAATTAGAATTTTGGAGGGGTGAAGTGTAATGCCCCAGGCTCGAGATTCAGAATCCGGATTCGACACCTATTGGCCCCGACATTCTCCTGCTACTTAGTCACGCTACCTACTTAACTTTGAGCTACTTGCGAGGTGAAGACTATCCTCACAAACCGACACAGGTCATTCTAGCATGCTTTGTCCTCACTCACACATGCTTCCTAGGTAAATTCTCTAGGAAGTCACCCAACATAAGTTTGTTCTAAGCCAAGCACGCTTACCTTTGGAGCCCTTATAATTGAGCTATTGAAAAAGAAGATGCACATTGTTGGTATAGGTAGTCATTATTAATTCTTTTAAGCTTTTTTTAACCATGTTTGCTTTGTCTTAGGATCCCTCCCATTCGGATGTAGTGTCGATTCACTCATGTACCCCTCTTCTACTCAGACGTTACATGAAGGAGAGATTATAGAGAGAGAGAAATATAAACAAAACAAAATGAAAACTTGAGATGAGTGAATTTAACTAAACATGATGGAGGAGTTATAGAATAAAACAACAAAGAATATCAAATAATTGTTGTTTCTAATGTTAAAGTATCGTGTTGCAAACTACATTTCCTATCCTCATTGAAAAAAATTATTGGAAGTAATAATTAAACAAATTTGTTTAGTCTCATATAATAAAAAATTTACGATATAACATTCACACATGCAATGCACGTTAGTATTTTCTAGTACCTCTATGTAGGTGAATTATACAATTTTGAACCATCAATACAGTAGAAAAACTCTCACGAAGGGTAAATCAATTTTTTAAAATGAGAGATTTAGAAGAATTTTTAGCACTTTTTGGAAGAGATTCAAGAGGAGTTTTTGATCTTGCTGGAATTTTCTGTATATATGAAAAAAAGGCTCAATTTTTTTATTGAAGAAGAACTAATAGCATATTAAAAATTGGTCATTGGATTTAATTTTAAAGATGAATCGTGGAGATTTATTTGATAAAAAATGAGAGAAAACAACTATATTTTGAAAAGAAAAAAAAAAAGAAAAATAGAGATAGAAAATGCACTCCATAGGGCTTGAACTTGCACGCTCACACAAAGAGTTGTCTAGTGCACGTTCTCACGTGGGTGGCCATTCCATTTTTTTTTTTTTGGCCATAAATTCTTTGTTTGATGTCTGATTTGAGTGATTCAA
>JAOANK020851271.1:0-10148 GCA_026257165.2 Telfairia occidentalis | reverse complement strand
AAGTTTGGGGTGGTTGATAGCACTTAAAAAGTGCTATTTTTAGACCTATAATTTAGTAGTTTTATTAGTTAAATGTGAACTTTGATGCTTTTCTATGTGAATTTTTGTAGGAACCGAGCATTGTAAGGAAAGAGATGAATTCAAAGTTATTCGAGGCGAGAAATGAGTCAAACAAACCACAAATCAGCCAAACCAAAGAAGAAAATTAAAGGAGAAACCCGAGAGCCAGCGTCGAGACGCCAAAGGATAGTGTTGAGATGCTCAAACAGTAACATGAAGGTAGGTTCTTCAGCGTTGAGACGCTAAAGAAATAGAGTCTCAACGCTACGCTGAATTTCCAAGACAGATTAGAAAATATCGTGACAGCGTCGAGACGCTGCCTCGATAAAATTTCCCCCTCTTTTCAAAATTGATGGCATTTTGGTAAATTTCAAGCATAATGTCTCAACGGCATGACAATTTCTATAAAAATAACCTTATGCCTAGTGTTTTTTGGGGAGCCGTTTTTGGAGAGAAAAATTTCGAGAGAGAGACCAGAAGTTCAATTGAGAGGCTACTAAGCAAGGATGAGGGACTCCAAGTGAACAAGGGTGAAGACCAAGGTCACAAGGAGCGTTTTGACGAAGGAGACAACGTTGAAAGTGATTAAATAATTAAATGTGAGATTAGGCTTTCTTGAGAAAGAATTCCTTAGTTGCTCGAACTTCTAAGCCTAGGATTTTAGTACTATAAAGATACCTAAAATTTGTTAATGAGTTAAATTTGCTAAAAAGAACCAACACCCTAGGATTCTTTATTCAAGAATCGTTATTTTCTATAAACATGCATAATTTAACTATTTTCATCTAAATTTTCAATCATTAAACTTGGTCTAATCCGTGGATAAAATTGGAATAAATTAATTGAAAATTAAGATAGTTTAATAATTCGATTCCCAGAGGACGATACTCGGCGTTAGGGTTATTTTATATTACAATTTGACCCATATACTTGCGGTATCGCAGTGATTTGTGATCAATAACTCTCTTTTCAAACTCAAGCTCTGATACCATTTTGTTGGAAGCGTATGATGGACACTCACAAATTGAGAATCAAACAATTTTATTTGAGAAGAAACAACTTCACTTATATTGAAAATTTCTCACAAAATACAAACTTGGTTCACAAACTCCCTTAAACTTTTTTTGTTTTCTTCTTCACACACTTGCTTGAAACACATCAAAGATCATCCTATTTATAAGATTCCATGGAAAAATCTAGGTCTTATATTAACTCCCATCCCATGAACTTATACATACATGAGCATACAATTAATCTATCTAAAAAAACTAAATACATGACTGTTTAATTAAATCCTAATTCATGTATATGTATCATGTATCTAGGATAACTAATACATGTTTAATTTTCAACAAGATCAAGCTATGAAACACATGATCTAGTTCAGATTAGGGATAGAATTAGTATCCCATAAACTCTTACAACTCTTATAGCCACAACTTTGCCAATCCCAATTCTGAGGACTTAAGAGATGAGATGTGAGTTCAAGCTAGACAACTACGGTGCAGGGATGGGGGCTTGAAGAACTTCAATAACTAGCAGATCTAAGGCGCTATTCAAGCAGACTGAATTGTATTATCCCTTAGATAGTAAATCTTGGCTAGAAAGGAAGTCAAAGAATCAACACCTTGTTTCATGATGACTTCAAAAAGTTCTATTCGATAACTGTTTTTGAATTGTTTTTAGAAACTGTTTTATGCTTCTGATATAAAAAATTATGGAAACATGTTCCATTTCAACTTCATAAAAGTTGTCTTTCTTTAGTTTGTTCTTAGGGAACGATTTGTTCTTATTGTAGATAATTGTAATAACTTTTGAGAATTGTTGTTTGGTTAAACAAACTGCGAAACAATCTTTGTTTTTCAGTTTTCTGTTTCTAAATAACATAAATTTGTTTACCAAGTAAGAAACAACCTTTAGAAGCCTAAAGAAAATGACTAGACGTTCCACAAAGAACTTTCATTTGTTCTACCAGTTGTCTAAAATGCTTCAGAGAGTTCCCAACCATGGATAAACAAAAGTGGAAATCATAAGATCAAAAATATATGAGAGGAAAAAGAAAGAATTCCATCATTTATGAAATGCAAAAGCATAATTAACTTGAATGATGTTTGAGCATTCCTTGTTCCATATTTCTTTGCTAGTGTAAGAAACACATGCATGGAGATATAGTGAGACTACTCTATCTTGGTAACATTCAAATGATCAAATCTTTCCTAAACCAACCTATAATTCATTTCATTTTTTCGTGAATGATCCCTACGATTCACCTCCTGAGTACTGGCTAAGCAGCTGATTTTCTAGAACAAAACCTAGTCTTGACTATTTAGTAAAAGTTCTTTTTTTTTTTTTTTCTTTTTCCTTCTTTGATGGTTAGATAAAGTTTGTTTGGAATGGCTTGTGAGAGTAGCAAACATTTTTTCTACATGAGTATTCTTAGAAGAAACAAAGAGTGCTTCAAACACATTAGAGTACACTCAAAATGTTTTTAGAATGTTCAAATTTATTTCTTACTATGCATCCAAATGCCATGAAAATATTGAAAAGTAATTTTAAAATGAGTTTGAGAGTAGTATTTTCAATTTTTGAAAAAAAGCATCTGACTTAGTTTAGTGTGAATTTTAAAATGATAAAAAAAAAAAATACATTTAGCCCATTAAAAAGCTAGTTTTCAAAATCTTCATGATGATTTAGTTACCTAGTCAAAATGATTCAAAAACTATGAAAATACTTCTAAAACACCTTTAAGTGCTCTTAGAGGAAGCACAAGATTAGTACTTACCCCAATAGTTTCGACAGAAAAAGTATCTTCCTTAAAATACTACCCTTAAGGACATCTCTAACTCGCCCTTTTTTAGTTAAAACAAATTTCACAATCTGAAAAATCGTACTTAACATCTTTTTAAAATTACTAAAATTGTTCTTCCTAAATACATAGATTTATAAATAGTAAATTTAAGTGTCGATAGCTATAATTCTACAAACTACTCAATCCAACATTTTGTAAACAAAAATAGAAAGCTATCTTGTTTCCCAACAACCTTTTAGAAAATAAATACACTTGGACCTATATCTTGTTTTTCTTAGTCTACAATCAGCAGATTCGATGCTAAAGGATAAAGGCAAAATCAATTTCATCTTGGACACAGCAGAGGAAAATGAAAAAGAAAGAAAGCAACATGTACAAAACTAATGAAGAAGCTTAAAATTCTAGTGAAAACAAAAGAGCAGAAAGAGGAAGAGAAAATCGAGGAGGGAAGAATAAGGTCAGGATCATTGCACACAAAAATGACAAGAATTAGAAGCTGGGAATTGAGAATTGAGTCCACATGCCACGAGTATGGCGGCAAATTCAAATCTTGGAAAACAAAATTAAAGAAACAAAAAGTGAAAGAAGGTTGTGGTATTGAAAATTTTGATAGTATTCAATCAAAGTAAAAAAGACGACTAGATAAAAAAAAAGTTGGGGAGGGAGGGTGTGTACCTAGAGCTGGAAATCAAATCGAAGGAAGAAGGAAAAAGGAGAAATTGAGTTCTGATCCAATAGGGTTTGTATTGTTTCTTGATTTGGTTGGTGGGGTGGGAATAGTAAAATCTTGAAAATTTGGGATAGGGAGGTTCATTTTCTCTGTAGGAGCCGAATGGAGCGATGAATTGTAGCTTAAGCGAGAAATTATTGAATGAGGGCATGACATTCGAAAATTATCATTTCTGTATTTTTTTTAGAATGGATCCCTCTTTAAGTTTTTGTAAACCTCATTTTTAGTTTTCCAAACCCCTGATACGCTTTTTTACTTTTCAGACTACTAGTTTTTACCAGTATAACATTTTGTTTCTGTTTCACTATTTCTTCTTCTTCTTTCTCTCTTTTACCAGTAAATTTATTGTTTGTCCTTTCCATCGCTAGTCTTTTCATTCCGCTTGCAATCTCACACAATGCTCAATGGACGAACCGAACAATAGGTTAGACACAGATACATGGAAGTCTATTTTAGACCCACTCCTGGATTTTTTTCATAGGCATCTAGGCATGTCATTGTTTTTTAATGTTCTTGTTTTTGTGATTCAAAGTTTTAATCTCTTTTATTGGACTATTCTATATTGGTTGTTTTTACTTGTACTTTTATTTCGTATATTGTGACACAATTCTCTTCATCCCACTTTAGTTGTTTACTTTTTTCAATGTATTTATTTCTTCCATGGTGATCTCATTATTGAATGACACGATCTTGTTTATTTGTTCGAAGTTTGCAATCTCGATCGTTAAAGGCGATTGCAATTTACTAATCTTATTTGGTTGAGTCGATCCCAATATACTCAATATAGAAATGTGATTAGACAACTCGATACCATATGACCAATGCGATTGGACAGCCCCGATGCTGTATGACCAATGCTATCTTATTGCTTGATTTAAATTGTTACATGTGATCAGTTTGAACAATCTATATTAAAATTCATCGCCTTAGAATTGACAAGAGCGATCGGCTCACACGACGACAATCTAAATTAACTCGATTACCTTTTATCACTTATAGTTATCCAAAATGGATACGGTGGCAAATATCCACCCATTCAATTACCTTCCACAACATCCTTCCCCACCATCTCCACCTCGACCTTGACATGATACCTCGCCGTCAGTATCAATACCCAACGACCCGAAGGACGTCCAACTGGAGGATAATTTTTTATTCTATTACAAAGGATATATACGCGAATATTCAAAGGCTTGATGCTCGTGTAGCTTGTCTGTAAGATGATTTGGACACAACAAATAGGAAGATAGATAAAATGAATGCAAACATAGAAAGTTTGATTATGATATTTGGTGACACTTCTCCCAAATTATGCTAGAATCAATTTGTAATTTTTGTTTCAATAATGTTTCCTTCGTGAATAGTTGTTGTCAGTTGATCGTGGTAAGTTCACAAATGGGCCTTGTACACCAAGTCACGAAAGCAATGAGGATATTGCCAATAGAAATGAAGACAAGAGTGATGACAATAATATAAACAAAGATACGGTTGATGTGGATGGATTAGCTGAAATGTGTTTACGTGGACCACCTTCTTTTGTTCATATTTGGCGGCCGGTAACACATGTAAAAAAATCTGTTAATCTTAATCTTAAGGGTTTGACTGATGATCAACATATGTTGATGATGGTATCTCATGACCTCATTTGTGTAATGAATATTCGTACACCTGTCTCTTGTCTTCTCTTCATCACTGACATCTTCGTCCTCTTGCTCAACATCTTCATACACTAATGTATCTTTTTTTCATCTTGTTTTTCATTGTCTGATATTTCAATCCATTCGACTTCAGGTTGTACGTGACCAAATTCTAGACACAAGTATCTGAACGGATTTGGACCGTCATACCCAAGCTGTACGACACCACATTGTCATATGTTGGACTTTAAGGGGTTAAATTCATTCTCATGTTATGCATCCTAATGGATGGAATGAATGAGGACGATAATGCATATTCGTTGTACTATATAGAAGTATTGAACGGAAGCATTGACGACAAAGGTAAATTACTTGTCATCAGAAGAATGTGAACGTCCTTTTCACAACACGATATATACAATGACAGCTAATGGACATCATCACCAGTCAAATAAAAATGTAGGTCCTCCTGGTCTTTTATAACAAAGGCTGGTGCTTTCGACCTAAAGTTCAAGATGAACCAAATGGTAAGATCATATTCACCTTCATTAATATTTGTCATCCTGTAAACTTTGCGAAGAAAGTCAGCATATGATATACCCACATCGACCTCGAAACCACAGACATCAGCTTCTTCATATTCTTTCTCGACCTTTTTTCATTCACCATCGAAAATTATGTGCACGCAAGACATTATGAAATGTCTTTGACGAAAATGTGAAAAAGGCTTTGAAATAACAAGAATAGACGTAAGATGTCGATCACGATTACATAGTGTTCACAACATTCGAATGGTTTCATTGTGTTCATCTTTTTATTGATTGTGTATGTAATATTGAAGAGGTTGGTGTGAGAGTTTAATCTACATAAATTGAATTAACACATCTTTGGTAACAAATGTTGGATACGATATTTGGAAGATTTGAAAGAAAAAAAATCCAGCCCTGATTGAAAGATTTGTCATAATTAAATGACCTATCAATCTCGTTGCAAGTTGAGAATTAATTCTTCAATCTTCAACACATTGGAAGTTATACTATAATCAAGATTGAGGTACATAATTAGTCTATGTTTCGTTTCTGCGATCAGTGTGTTATCGAATCATCGAATAACATTGGATGCTGGACAAATTTACACAATCGTTCTATATCAACTGATCACAATATATATTCAACCCGATCGGTCGATATTCATACCGAGATGAGTAATGCGATCGTTGTTGAATCAGTCTGATTGTATAATTTCAATTTATATCGGTATTAATATGGATATATTGAGTTAATCTGATTGTCTAATCTGGTCAATATACATTGCAAGTTTGTTTCGTTTGGGCGAAGAACGACATTTCCATAAAGATGGGGAAGATGTAAAGGTCTGGTTGAATATGCAGTGAATAGAGAAATAGAGAATGACATGAGATTTGTGTGACTGAAGGCAGTAGCTATAACATGAAAACACACTTATTATTATCGTGTTATCCAATCACACTTTTTTTTTTCATAATTTAATGGAAAACACTCTTTAAATAAAATTAGTCTTTCAACATTGGCATGTGTTATTTCAATTTTATTTTATATTTTACAATTGATGGTTCTCCTTTGAATTACCATGATTTTTACTATTGATTTGTTTTGAAACGACACCTCCAAATTCTTGAGCAAAACATAACTTTTCAAAGATATGTTATATTAAAAATTGAGAAAATACATATGTAATTTTACATAATTACAAAAATTGAAATAAAATAAAAAATTGAATCATCTTTCCTTAATTGCTTTTAACTCTCAATAACCTTATAATTTATTGCTTCCCACCTCCCACTAAAGCGTATTAACCCTAAAATTTATTGATCCCAAACACGTCTAGTTCCTTTTTTTTTTTTTTTTTATAAATAGGGACTCTTTCTTCCTATTGTTTTACTTATTATTGCTTAAGTTCATTATTCTTCATCTCTACAAACCCAAGATGGACTCCTCTAACTCTGTACATGGAGACTTTAACCAAAACTCAACAGATGTTTGGAAGGATAGGGGTCGGGTCGCTGTATTAGACCTCCACAGTTTTCCACACGGTAAACTTGCAAATCTGTTGAATACTGACCTCCATGATCTTAACGTGGTAACATATATCTTCAACCCTAAGCTCAATATTTTACTTTGGATGAACGCCTTGAGTATTTTTACCCACTCGGTTCTCGTCTTCTTACTGATTGTCCAAGGTATCACCATAGTGCCAAAGCCATGGATTGGGTATTTTTACCCAATCGATCCTCCTATTCTTACTTCTCGCACAACGTATAACCGTAGCGAAACAATGAAATAAATATTTTTCCCACTCGATCCTCCTCTTCTTACTGATCGCACAAGTTATCACCACAACGCCAAAACTATGGATTGAGTATTTTTACCACTTTATCCTTCTCTTTTTACTCATCGCACAATGTATCATTGTAGGATGGCGCTGTTTTGGTGTTATGTATATTAAATAAGGAAAAAAAACTAACAAAATATCAATAAAATATGTTTTTCCAAGTTTCTTGCACTTGAATTTCATTGTCTATTTATTTTTTATATATAGTGAATGAATAAAACTAACTTATTAATCGCTGCGGCGACTTATTCATGCTTATCATTAAGCGGTGTGTTTGGGATAACTTGGGAAAAAAAAACACTCTTTAAATAAAATAGTCTTTCAACACGTGCTTTATACATAATATTTCAATTTTAAATTTACAACCGATTGATTGTATTATTAAAAACAAATTTTTAGAAAGTAAAATTTTAAGAAACTAGTCGTAAATTGTAAAGAGATTAAATAAGAAAAGTATTAAAATACAAAAAGTTAATTTATTTCTAACAATTAACTCTAAAATTATTATTTTAATTTTAGTTATAACTACTCATGGCATTTCAAAAGGATATAATAATACAATAACTTCTAAAATTTATGATTTTTAAAACTAATCATCGAATTTCAAAGGTGTTGAGTATAAAAATTTGATTATATTTAACACAAAATGAACATCGTATTACGATCGAGCTAAATGTTTCTACTTAACATGAAACCAACATCGTATCACAATCGGGCTAAATAATTCTATTTAACATGAAATGAACATCGTATCATGATCGGGCTAAACGATTCTATTTAACACGAAATGAACATCGTATCCTGATCGAGTAATTTTTAAGTTTTTTATTATAATAAATATTTGAATAAAATACATAAAACAATAAAAGCATTTAGTGCAACTTAGTTTTAAGTGGTATGTCTGCCCGACAGTTAGTTTTTCTGAAGTGTGTCTTTTTTATGATGCCCCTCCAATTCTATATAAGGACTTCATCGTTTCACCTTCATTCATCTTCTTCCTCTCTGATTTATTATATTTCCTTCTACTGTTACTCAACAACATTGTCTTCTTCCTCATTGGACAAGATCGATGTTGCACTTGTAAAGTGTTGAGACACCCGTTGGCAATTATTAGATGCGGCCACTGAGGGTGTTGGCGTCATCCTCAGGCCACTGAAGCCTTTTGTATCACATCTCGCAAGGTCGAGAAGATGGAAGAACTCAGGGCTGGTCGTCAATAGACCGTTGATGAAGTCAATCGGACTGAGGAGATTCTCCTTCGTCAAAGGGACGAAGTCGTCGCAATAAATGTGAGGGTGGCTGACTTAGTGACTCGTCAGGCCGCGGTTGATGGGCAGGATAAGGATGATGGTCCTGCATCTTAAATATGTTTTCTTAACAATATTGTATTTATATATCAATAAAATTAATATTTAAATCCATCCTTGTCTTTTCTTCTTTTCAATCACCATTGCATTTTATTATTAGTTCTCCCTAAAAAGTTACAAAAACTTTTAGTTTACAAACTTTTTCAAATTTTATTATTAGTTCATATTTAAGTTCTTCATATTCTTTGACTTTTATGGTTAAAAAATATCACTTGAGACGATTATATAAAAATTATGTTTAAATAATAGAATACAGAGAGTTAGATAATAAAGAGCTAAATATGAAAATATTGGAATACAAAAAGTTAATTTTTTTTTCCAGCAATTAAGTATAAAATCATATTGAACTTAAAAAAAATTATTACTTTAATTTTAAATATAATTACTAATGTGTTTTAAAATTATGATTGAACTATCTATAATTATTATTATATTATTATATAATATTATAATTATTATGTTATATATAACATTATAAATGTAACGACCCGAGTTAACTTAACCTTAGGACCGTTACTACATGCATGCTTTTAAAACTTAAAGAAATTAAGCAAATTTTCATAAATGCATAAATCACTAAGTTTCGAGAACACAATTGAAAACAGTCGGGATCCCTGATTCTAAAGCAATTGCAAAAGAACAACCTTTAAACAACACATTGAAAATGAAACTAGTTTCTAAGGACATGAAATTTCTAGACATTCACAATGTTTTAGGCCTAAGCAAAAAGTTTGAAAATAAAACATAGCCTAAACCTACACCATAGCCTCAAAACCCCGGGCGTCAGCCACCACACATAATACATTCATTTCCTGAAAAAAATGTTTAACATAGGTTGAGTATTTTAACAAATACTCAGTAAGTAACCCCACCTACGAAGTTAGACCTTATACACACGCAATCATGCAACCTGATCATGAAATCTTTTGGGACCTATCATTAAATGGTTGACAGTATATTGTACTTATAATGCTGGTGTGCAACAACCATCTTACCCCATCTATGGTGTCATCTCACTTTGGATACGAATGTTGGGCCCTCTATTTAAATGGGGACGTCGACTGTAACTGATGCTAGATGACACCCATTCAGCACAGCCGAGATCTCGCCCAACACCGACCCTTTGGGTGTGGGAGGCAGTTGACACCCTCATATAAAACATGGTTCATGGTTCT
>JAOANK020851232.1:0-10150 GCA_026257165.2 Telfairia occidentalis | reverse complement strand
TAACACCTAGAGTAGAAAGGAAGCAATAAGAGAATGAATGCTTACTAACCTAGGACTTTTGCATGATGTATCTAAATTTTAGCCTATATAAATGAGAAGAATGATGACAATGACTGAGCGGACTATCATAGTGTAAGAAAGACAAATAACACGAAAGTCTAAAATAAGTAAGGTTAATTCTAAGGCCCTAAATGATACAGGTCCCTAAATTGATCAAAGAGCCATACATGACTATATGACCGAATCGGGTGAGAATTTTTCATGTGCCTGCACGGAAGCATAGGCTTTTCGAAGATCGACACTATACAATCCTCAATTCTAATCCTATTATGCACAACCCGGATAGAGGGCTAGTGATAGTGGTAGTATGTGAACTAATAGAATATTATAAAAGAATAAAACAGTAACCCAAGGTAAACATATTAACAAGATAAATATCACAAAAGGTTCTAAGAAGTGCGGTTAACACTAAAGTCCTAAATGCCACAGGTTCCCAAGTTGATCATGAAGTCGTACTTGACTATATGACCAAATTGAGGTGAGAATTTTTCGTGCACCTACACAGAAGCATAAGCTTCTCGAAGGCCGACACTACTACATCATCAATTCTAACCCTATCAGGTAAAGCCTAGGTAGGAGGCTTGTGATAGTGTGTGAGATAACAAAGGAAATAACTCAAGCAATATAAAGTACTAATAGTAATAAATAAAGTTAAAGAACAAGACAATTAAAGATAAAAACATGGCGAAACTCTCAAGGTAAAACCAAAGTCCCCAGCGGAGTCGCCAAGCTGCCGCCACATGTTTGCGACGCAGAGCGGCCGATATCCTTGAAAAAGGAAGATTTTTAAAAAGAAAAATGAGTCGCCACCAACCTTTTTTATGGTGTGAGTGGTCACCAAAATACAATAAAATAAATAAAAAAATGGTATGCAAAAACTAAATTTTGGGGTTCGGGAGTTGTTTGTGTGTGGGGAAGGTGTTAGCACCCCACAACACCCGTTAAAAAAACGTTGACCAGAATTTTATCTTGACATATCCAAAAAGAAAAACACTTAAGAAAGGTATTTTAGTAAAAAGATAATTTTAAAACAAATGTCTTATTTTATCCCTCATCCCTTCATTTTTTTTCTTCAAGCTTTCCTTTTCTTTTCATTTGTGTTCTTCCTTCTTCTTCTCTCTAGTTCTCTTCTTTACTACTTTTTTCTTTATACCTCTTTTAACTCTCAACAACAATAGAGGAATCAAAATAAAAATAAAAGAGAGCTCCTTCACCTTAAGGTATGCTACTCTCCTTCCATTCTTTTTGATTTCAAACGGGCGTTATTTTTTTTAGACAACTCGAGAGCTAAAATAAAACCAAGAAGAATGTAGAGATGTGCGGGAGATGAACAAATACATGAGTGAATAAATAACAAGAAGCCCAAAAATACAGTAATAGATCATATTCATGTAATATAGAAAACATAAACAAAGAACTTCATGAGGAAAAAAAAATGTAAAAAATAGAATCACTAACACGTTGCTTTCCTCCTTGTTTTTACAGGGATTTGAGAAAGAAATGAAACGAGGAAATGAAAAAAGACGAGCATGTTGTTTGAGGTGTGGATCCTTTGAATTAAACCCTACCAAGTGCTAAAGAATGAAATAACAAACAAACTCAATGTTTTTGAGACAGTGATAGTAGGCCCGAAAAGAAATAATTATGCTATATTATGATTGAAAAAGGAACTAATCTAACTTATAGACTGTGGTACACAAGAGACTCATTCTTAAGGAATGTAAGCAAATAAGGAAGGGTGAAAGGATTCAAGGACCAACGACTAGTTGGTTTTGTGCAAGGTAAGTAATAAAAAATGGCAAGAAACAAAGCATAAATTAACGAAAAACCAACAGACAGCATAATTAAGAGGCACATATCAAGCTGCAAAGGATCGTTGGGCTGAGAAAATAAATTCATTCAATTTTCAGATATTATGGCTGATGTAGATGGAAGCAAATCAAGAATTTTGATTTAGAAACTTAGCTGTCATGGTCAATTAAAGTAGCTGGACCGTGACAGTCGGTTTGTTGATTTGGGGCAGTTTGCTGATTTGGTTCAGCTTGCTGATTTGGTGTAGTTGCTAAGTTTGGGGAGATTCTTGAGGGTGGCTTTTCATCTTTATCAAGTGCAACCTCCAACAATCATGCACATCCATTTTTTAGCTCACTCCATTTCTCTATTTTCAAGAGAGCTCCTTCACCCTTAGCCATGTGTTTGCAACGCAGAGCGATTGACATTTTTAAAAAGAAAAAGGAGTCGCCACAAACCTTTTTAATGGTGTGATTGGTCACCAAAATACAATAAAATAAATTAAAAAATGGTATGCGAAAACTAGATTTTGGAGTTCAGAAGTTGTTTATGTGTGGAGAAGGTGTTAGCACCTCACAATACTCGTTAAAAAAACGATTAGAATTTTATCTTGAAATGTCCAAAAAGAAAAAGATTTAAAAAGGGTATTTTAGTAAAAAGATAATTTTTAAAAAAAGTCTTATTTTATCTCTCATCCCTTCAACATTGAAGTCTTGATTTGATAAATAAGTAGAATTTGGCTATATTACAATTTTTCCAAAATTAAAGAAAAATTCTTCACCTCAAGAATATGACAGAATTTTACTATTTCTCAACTCCATCATAGGAAGCCATTAGAAAAAAAAGATTTTTTTTAAAACAAAACTTTTTATAAATTCATTTTTCTTGGAATCCAATCTCGGACTCCAAAAGATAATGATTCCTCAGCTCAAGAATTCTAGAAAATCTGACTCTCAAGTATTTCTAGATTCCGTCATAGGATATTTTAAAAAAAAATTTTAGAAATACATTTTGCCTTAAAAGATTATAAAAAACTTTGAAAATAGCCTTTGTAAAAACAAAATTAAGGTTTGAAAACAATATTGTAAATGGTGGAAAAAAAATTTAAAAGAGATTTTAAGAAAAACAATAAAAAAAAGACAAAAAGAAAATCAAAGTTATGAGAGAAAGTAATAGATAAAATGTAAATTGCAACAACATAATAATAAATTATAACAATCGAACATAAGAGGTGCAATATACGAATTTAAGAAAAACATATTGGAACCAATCTCGAACACCAAAAGAATCGATTTCTCACCTCTACAATTCTAGAAAATCGGACTCCCAAATATTTTTAGATTCCGTCGTCGGAGATTTTTAACAAAAGACGATGAATATATATACTAACACTCAATATCACTTACGGAAATTAATAATAATAATAATAATAATAATAATAATAAAGCACATAAGATAGCAAAATATATACAAGGTCAACATAAGACTTGTTAGAGAAAATAAAAATAATTATCACAAAGAAGATATTAAAATAGAAAAGAAATTAAAACAAATAAATAAATAAAATAGTAAATAAATGTAATAAAAAAAATCTTAGAATAAAACAAATGAACAAATTGAATAGGCAACTAAATATGTAAACTAAACTGATTAGGAAAAAACTAGAACTTTAAATATATATATAATGTAATAATAAAAAATATAATATATATACATATTTGAAAAAAAAAAAGAAAAGAAACAAACGTAAATAAATAAATAAATAAATAAATAAATAAATAAATAAGGTTGGACAGGAGCAGGCTTAAGTGGCAGACTGCCACTGACACAATTTTGAAAAGACAATGATATATTTTAAGGAAAAAAAATAGAAAAGTTGCCGCCCACTTCATAACCCTTTTTTTTAAATAAATAAATAAATAAATATATATATATATATATATATTATAATAATAATAATATAAAAGAAAATTTTGTAAAATGTGAAAGATTTAAAAAAAAAATACTTTGTCTTTTTTTCTTTTTTCTTTAAAACTCTTCCAAACCAAAAAAAAAAAAAAAACTATAATTTTTTATTATTCTTCCCCTCTCTCGAACTATTGCTCTTTCATCACTTTATTTTTTTTCTTCAAGCTTTCCTTTGCTTTTCATTCGTGTTCTTCCTCCTCTCCAGTTCTCTTTCTGTTTTCTTTTCTTCACCTCTTCTTTACTGCTTTTTTTATACCTCTTTTAACTCTCAGCAACAATAGAGGAATCAAAATAAAAAGAAAACTGAGCTCCTTCACCCTAAAGGTATGCTACTCTCCTCCCATTCTTTTCGATTTCAAATGCTCGTTATTTTTTTTAGACAACTCGAGAGCTAAAATAAAAGCAAGAAGAATGTAGAGATGTGAGGGAGATGAACAAATATGAGAGTGAATAAATAACAAGAAACTTGAAAATACAGTAATAGATCATATGCATGTAATATAGAAAACATAAGCAAAGAACTTCGTGAGTAAAAAAATGTAAAAAAATAGAATCTTTAACCTGTTGCCCTCCTTTTTTTTTTTTAAAGGGATTTGAGAAAGAAATGGAATGGGCAAATGGAAAAAGACAAGCATGTTATTTGAGGTGCGGATCCTTAGGATTAAACCCTACAAAGTGTAACCTCCAACTATAATACATGAGCATCCTTTTTAGTTCATTCCATTTCTCTATTTTCACCCCCCTTTTTTCTCTGTAACTTTTTCATGGAACTCTCTCTATCTCTCTGTGAATGTGTGTGCATATGTCTCTCTAAAGTTTTTTTCTTTTCTTTTTGTGTATCCTCTCCCTCTATTGTATATTTTTTCTATGTATCTCCCTTGTGTATATATTTTTTCTGTATTTCCTCCCCCCTTTAAAGCACACAAAGAGGGTTTATATAACCCAAAAAGTTTTACTTTTGAAAAGAAAAAATACTGGCTAGTTTCTTTTGAATTTGAATTCATGCAAAAAAAAAAAAAAACCTTACCTATAAAAAGAGTGTGAAATTTGGAAACAAAATCAAAATTTGAAACCAAACCTACTCCTTTGATTTTTTTTTCTTAAGGGAAAGAAACAATTAATTAACAAAATTAAAAAATGTAACATTAAAAAATAATTACCACAATTAATAAAAAAGATTAATTTTAAAAGAATCGAGCAAAAATACGTGGCTACATCCTAAAAGATAAAATCTCTGTTAATTTATCTTATTTTATCTCTTATCTTATCCAAAATAAAACCCAAATAATTTCCATAATATTTTCCTAATCCTATCTAAAATAAACTAATTAATTCTTAACTTCAAATATTTATCTAATTAATATAATTAATTCTTAATCACTTTAATAAATCTAAAAAATAACACTCATTAATAACCAGTTCAAGTAACACGACGTTGCAACAAATTCTTGTCCTGGTTTTCCACCCAGCAAAATTATTTCAATCAAACAAAGGTGGCCTAGTGGTAAATTGACCATCGACATACCCATTAACCCTAGTGTTTACCATTAGCTTGAACAATTATGTTATAAAATCAGGAAAGATAATTTTCTTTTTCAATTAAAATTTGTTTTTAAAAAATTAAACCACTTTCATTCAATCAAAACAAAATTTTTAGAATTTAAAAAGAGAAAAAAAATGTTTCAAGAACCAATTTTCAAGGAAAAATAATTTTCTAGTAAGACGACTTACAATGGTTCAGTTTTCCCAACTTTTAAAAAAAAACAAAAAAAATCAAATAAAAAAAATAACAAAATAATATTAAAATAATTAACAAAAAATAAATTTCGAATAAACTTTTTAAAGAAAAACAAGCAGCCCACTCTAATACTAATTGTTAAGGACAACCGATCTACATCTACACAATGGTATGATATTGTCTATTCTGGGCATACGCTCTCTTTTGGTTTCAACCAAAAGGTCTCGTACCAATAGAGATGTTGTCTCTTTACTTATATACTCATATCCTCCCCTTATCTAGTCAATGCAGAACTTTGGTCGCACTTTCAACAACTAATTCTTGTATTTAAGAGAGGATTGATTATTCAATAAGATTCGATGGATTATTTTCGTCTCATATGAAATTCATCCTCAATATGGTATCAAAGAGATTCTCATTTCCTTGCTTCGATTCAGAGAAGGATGGTTGATTTTTTTTCTCTCTTTCTCTCGTCGTGTTCTTTATGTAGATTTGTCTTCTCCATTCGATCATGAATGATCTTGAGGCGATGATTCAAACGGCTGAATCAGAAAGTTTTAATCAAGTGATAGATATGCTTGTTGCTCAATTAAACCCATATTTGCTCCATCATTCGATCGTACTACAGCCATGGTGACACAAAAATTAACTGGGGCTAATAACTACAATTCATGGAATAGAGCTATGCTAATTGCATTTTCAGGTAAGAACAAGTTAAGGTTTATAGATGGTTCAAGTAAAGAGAGTGAGAATCTCCTTGCGGCTTGGAAATGCAACAACGATGTAATCACTTCATGGATTTTAAATTTGGTTTCGAAGGAGATTGTGGCAAGTATAGCCTACACTGATTCTGCAAAAGAAGTTTGGGATGAATTAAAGAACAATTTTAACATCAGAACGGGCCAAGGATCTTCCAATTGCGTAAAGAACTCATTATGTCAACACAAGGATCTCTTTTTGTTGTAGCCTAAAAGCAAGACTATTTGGCAGGAACTTGTTGTATACAGACCTTTGAGTAAGTGTTCTTGTGGAGGATCAAAGGAGATCATCGATCATCTTTACTTTGAGTATGTCATGATTTTTCTAATGGGACTGAATGATACGTATGCTGGAGTTAGAGCACAAATTCTCCTTATGAATCTAATTCCACCAATAAATAAAGTCTTTTTGTTGATTGCATAAGAGGAGCATCAAAGGTCAATGGGATAAGGGAATTCTGGAAATTCGACTGAATCTCTTACCTTGCTTGCTGCTGACAATTCTAAGAAGGCCACTCCATCATATTGTTTTCAAAAAAAAGGAGCGACCTACCTGCAATCATTATAGTATAAGAGGACACGTGATATATCAATGCAACAAACTTCATGGTTACCCACCGTGTTACAAATAGAGGACTTCGACTTCAAATTCTTCATCCAATGTTTCTCCTTCAGTCAATCAAGCCTCTAAGATTGTTGTTGAGGTGAAATCGCAAACTGCCCTTCCAATCTTTGTGGGTTGAGCTTCGATCAGTATACACAATTAATGGGATTGTTCCAATCCCACCTTAAGGTGGCAAATATCTCCCCTGCTCTTGCTTTGATCGCCACTATCTCAAATAATGTGGCACTAGTTCAACATATAACTATTGGATCAGTATGACAACCCTAAAGGGGGTGAATAGAGTTTAATTTAAGTTATAGAAATTTTTTCATAAGTGGGCCCAATTTAATAAATTAATACATTTTTTAAGAGAAATTAACAAGAACTCTAATTAATTCTAAAAACAAGATTGATAATAAATATGACAAAATAAATTCTACCAACCTCAACAAATAATTTCAACAAAAATATATTCTAAAGGTAATTGCTACATGTAATTATAAAAGAATAATTATTCAAACTAAAGAGTAGCAATTAATATCAAGAACAAATTAGAGCAATTAGTTTCATGTAATAAAATATAACAACAAATTAATTGTAAAAGTAACTAAGGGAGGGATAGAGAAATTGAAACAAAAAATTTATAGTGGTTTGACAAAAAGTCATCCTACTTCATTTCTAAGTACCTCTTAGGTATTCTACTAAAACTTTCTGACTCTTTCCACGACTCAAAATCGAACTGATACAACGTTATTTTTTCGGGAGCGGTTTAAAAACAACCCTTACAAGATATGGAAGTTGAAGAACAATCTCACAAACTCTCTCAAAGAGTAGATTTACAAATTTAAGCTCATAAATATTTTGTAAGAAAATTCTCTTAAAAAAAGCCCTCAAACGGCTAAAAAGAATAAAAATTACAACCTCAAAATTGCCAAAAAATTATCAAAGAAGCTCTCAAAATGCTGTAGAATTTTTGTTGGTTTTTTTCCCTAATTTTCTAATTTTCTTCAGCTTTAAATAGAGGAGAAAGAGGAAATATAGTCGTTGGGCCACGTGTCAGCTTCTGATTGGTTAGAATAAAATATATTAAAAATAATAATATTATATTAGAAAAATACCCCAACGGTCAAATGGGAGGGTGAAAATCATTTTGCCACGAGTCATGTTGTGATTGGCTGAATATAAAAAGAATAATTTAAAAAGTTGCCTTTATCAAATATAGTAAATATATGAAATAATCAACTACCATGTGTCTCTCTCCCATTTGTCCAAATAAAATAATATAAAAAAAATTCTTAAAAAGTTACCATTTGTAATATATATATATATATATATATATATATATAATATTCTTGCCACGTGTTGCTATTTTATTGGCTCAAACAAAATAATATTAAATTAATATAAAATGAAATTACCTTTTTTCCTTCTTCTTTTTTTTTTTTTAATTTTAAAACTACTTCTGATTGGTCCGCGTTGTTGAATCGGTCGTCATGTCATCCAACTCGGTATTTACGTCTAACTTGTTTTGGTCATAAATTCTTCGTTTTAGCTCTGATTTGGATGATTCAAAAGACATTGAAATCGTTGTTTTGAGCTCTACGCAATGAAATATTAAAAAAACTAATACTAAAATTATTAATAAATAAGATCAGATTTTATCATCGAAACATTAATTAATTTGAGATTAGTGACCAAAAAGCCAACAATAATAAGTACTTGTTCTTTTCTTACTGATGGTTCACGTTCTAGTGATTTCTGGATAATTGATTTGTTCTTTTCTTACTGAACATCATCTTTCGTTAAATGTAGATCCAACTGTTTATTTTTGTGTTCCTTTTCATTTTGGGGGTGACTGTGTGTTGACTGTTGCATATTTGATTAATAGAACCCAGATGACTTTGCTCTCTAATGCTACTCCCTTTGTTGTGTTGCATCCAGAGAATGTTGTCTATGATCGTTTGAGAGTTTTTGGGTGTCTTGCATACGCATCTACATTATCTGTACATTGCACCAAATTTGATCTTCGAGCTCGCCCATGTATTTTTAATGGATATTCACCTGGGATAAAGGGATATAATCTTTATGATATCACTACACATCAGACTTTTGTGTCTCGCGATGTTGTTTTTGTGAGGAAGTGTTTCCTTTTCATTCGGTCTCTTTGGCTTCTTCATCTCATGATGCATTTTCACATATTGTATTGTTTTGTTTGTTAGTGATGATTTTATTCATGCCACTTCACAAGGCTCGCAGCTTACTGATTCACAAGATAAGGGTTTTGCTGATATTGATGTCAATAAAGTGCTTGTTAATGATGTTATTGATTTTGTTGTTGAACCCATTGGGTCCATTAATATGCCCAGTTTGCCTGCTGATATATCATCTAGTTCTGTTGATATTGAGAGTCCATCTTCTTTGAATGTCATTTTGAATGATTCCAGTGTTGCTGTCCCTCGACGATTAGCTTATATTAGCAATCCACCTGGATAGTTGAAGGACTATTGTTACCATTTTTTGGATACTACTTCTACTGCTCACTGCCATTCTTTATACCCTTTACATCAATATTTTTCTAATGATAAATTTAGTCCTACTCACAGACATTTTCTAATGAATGTATCCATAGAGTTTGAGCCTCAGTATTTTCATCAGGCTGTTTGGTTCGCTCAATGGCGTGCTACCGTAGATGATGAGATTGCAGCCATGGAAAGAACTAACACGTGGATTATAATTGATCTTCCTCTGGCCATCAAGCCATCGAATATAAATGGGTTTATCGAGTGACGTATAATTTAGATGATTTTGTTGATAGTTACAAAGCCCGACTCATTGCCAAGGGTATAAACAACAAGAAGGTATTGACTTTACTAATACGTTTTCTCCTATTGCCAAACTTGTCAATGTTAGAGGGTGTATGGGGGTAAAGGTTATGCTTAAGATGGGTTTGGCATCCTAAGCCTAACCCATATTTGGGGTGAGGTGTTGTTAAGTGGGCCCCACCTCACCCCAAACCCATAAACTTGAATAATATTCACTATTCAAGCCCTTCAAATGAGTCCCACCTAATTTCAAATTCTTCTCCTTCTTTTCTTCGTTTTTCTCTTTCTGTAACACCCCGCAAAATTTTTTATTTTTAATGTAGGTAGTGATAAAAAACATTTTTTCTTTGTAATTTGAGTATTTATTTTTTGTGGAACTTTTTAAGTTATGAGAGAAATAAAATGCATT
>JAOANK020851212.1:0-10150 GCA_026257165.2 Telfairia occidentalis | reverse complement strand
TTAGTTTTATTCTTGCACCAAAAAGATAACTAAAGTTAGTAAAAAAATAAAATAAAAATAAAAATAATTAATAAAAGTGAATTGAACAATATAATGAAATAATTAAAAATATCAAATAAAACAACTAAAAAAATTTTTGGGTTTCCTCCCAAAAAGTACTTTGTTTAACGTTTTTAGATAGACTCATTGAAGCTTAGGATGCCTCATCGAGATACATCTCATCTAACTATCTTTCATCATCTCCACAGTATGCCTTCACCCTCTGTGCATTGACTTTGAAAATTAAGCCGTCTTTTCCTTGTAGCTCCATTGCTCTATATGAGGATACACTCTTCACCATGAAGGGTCCCAACCACCTTGATTTTAGCTTTAGTAAAAATAAACATAATCGTGAGTTATATAAAAGTACTTTGCTACCACGTTGAAAAGACCTCTGTAATGTCTGTTGATCATGCCATCTTTTGGACCTTTCCTTGTACATCCTTGCATTCTCATATGCTTAGCCTCAAAACTCTTCCATCTCATTTAGTTGAAGCAATTTGTGTTCCCCTACTTTTTAAAGGTCAAAGTTCAGCTTCTTTATTGCCCAGTACACTCAATGCTCCAATTCCACTAGTAAGTGGGAGGCCTTTCCAAACACCAAATTGTATGAGGATGTACCAATTGGTGTCTTAAAGGCTATCCTATACGCCCATAGTGCATCATCAAGTCTCTGGGACCAATCCCTTCGGTTTGTCTGAACTATCTTCTCTAGTTTCTACTTAATTTTCCTATTTGAAATCTCATCTTCATTACTCTGGGGGTGATAGGTTAGAGAAACCTTATGCCTCACCCCATATTTATGTAATAAGGAATTAAATAGTTTATTATAGAAATGGGATCCTTCATCACTAATGATAGCCCTACATATGCCAAAGCATGTAAAGATATGCTTTTTAAAAAATTGAACTACAATATGAGCATCATTCTTCCTAGTGGTTATGACCTTTACCCATTTAGATACATAATCAACAACAACAAGTATGTACATGTATCCATTAGAAGCAGGAAAAAGGACCCATAAAATCCATCCCTCATATATCAAAGACTTCTACCTCTGAAATAGGTGTCAAAGGAAATTGTGATGTCGGGAGATGTTACCTGTTCTTTGGCACCTATCGCACGTTCTTACAAAGATGTAGCAATCCTTAAATAAAAAGGGCCAATAGAAACCTGATTGCAGTACTTTTGCTGTAGTATGAGTTGGGCCAAAGTGACCACCACAGGGGATGAGTGACATTCCTCAATGATTTTTGTTGTTTCGTCCAATGGAATACATTTTTAATAATGTGGTTAGAGAAAACCTTGAAAAGAAGTAGGTCGTCCCAAAGGTACAATTTGGCCTCGTGCAAAAATCTCTTCTTTTGCTTGGAGTTCATATCAGGTGGTAAGATTCCTCCTACAAGAAACTTCACAATGTCAACAAACCATGGCCATTTATGCTCTACTTGGTATAATTTTTCATCAGGAAAGCTCTCAGAGATTGGGAATAGGCTTAGCTGAATAGTCGCATTCTCAATTCGAGACAAGTGGTCTGCAACCACATTTTCACATTCTTTCCTGTCTTTAATTTCAAAGTCAAACTCTTGGGCAATAAAAGAATCAATCTTATCAACCGAGGTTTAGCATCTTTTTTAGAGAACAGAAACTTAAGTGCAGCATGGTGTGTGTGCACTATGACTTTAGACGCAAGCAAGTAAGATTGAAATTTATCAAAACCAAACACAATAACAAGTATTTCCTTTTCAGTAGTAGTATAATTTTGTTGTGCATTATCGAGTGTTCTACTTGCACAATAGATTGCCCTAAACATTTTATCTTTTCTCTGTCTAAATACAGCTTCTAGGGCATAGTCACTAGCATCACACATTATTTCAAATGGTTCAGTCCAATCTGAAGCAACAATAATGGGAGCAATAATTAATTTATCTTTTAGAGAACCAAAAGCACACAAACACTCATCATCAAATATAAAACTAGAATCCTTAGCAACCAAATTACAAAAAGGTTTAGAAATTTTAGAATAATCTTTAATGAATCGCCTATAAAACCCTGCATGGCCTAGAAAGCTATGGACTACCTCACATTCACAAGAGGGGTAACTGCTCAATTGCAGAAATCTTAGCCATATGCACCTTCAGTCCTTTCTCAAAAATTTTGTGCCCAAGGACAATTCCTTCCTTGACCATAAAATGGTATTTCTCCCAATTTAGGACAAGGTAGGTGTCTTGGCACCTTAGTAAAACTCGAGACAAAGTAGACAATCACAAATCAAATGAAGAACCAAACATAAAAAAATCATCCATGAAAACCTCTATTATATTCTCTATCATGTCATGAAAGATAGCCATCATGCATTGCTAGAAGGTAGCAAAAGTGTTGCACAGCCCAAATGACATTCTCTTGTAGGCAAATGTCCCATTAAGGCATGTGAATGTCGCCTTCTCCTGATCTTTAGGAGCAATGGCTATTTGATTATACCCCGAGTACCCATCAAGAAAATAGTAATATGGACACCATAATAACCTATCTAATATTTGATCAATCAATGTGAGGGGAAAATGATCTTTACAAGTGGCCTTGTTGAATTTTCTATAATTTATGTACACTCTCCATCCTATGATTGTCCTAATGGGTATACTTTCAATCTTCTCATTTACTATTGTACTTGTCTCACCTTTCTTTGGTACAATCTATAGCAGACTCACCCATGAACTATTTGAGATAGCATAAATTATACCTGCATTTAATAATTTAAAAACCTCTGCCCTAACAACCTCCTTCATTGCAAGATTTAACCTCCTTTGATGTCTATAAATGGACTAAAGGTATCTTCAATAAGAATTTTATGCATGACAATAGATGGGTTAATACCTTTAAGGTCTCCTATGGACCAACCTAGGGCAGACGTATGCTTACGTAGAGCCCCTAGTAACCTATCTTCTTTCCTCTAACTCATTCCAGCAGAAATAATGACAGGACATATAGATGACTCTTCTAAGTAAGCATATCTCAAATGTTTAGGCAACAGTTTTAAATCACATACAAGTTTTACATTAATCTTCTTTTCAGAAACATTCATTAATTGTAAAAATGCATGATCATGTTCTAAATTATTTAATTCAAATTCATCTTTCACAATCAAGACAATCCAGCAAGCAATTCTCATAAACTTCATCAATATGATTCCATCCTTCATGTGCAACAGTTTCATCATCTACAAAGTCTATGAAATTATACGTACTTACCTCGTCAGGATACTTCATCAACTTGTAAATATTAAAGCAAACCTCCTCATCATTGACTCTTCGGGTCAACTTACCTTTGCTGAACATCGATGAAGGCCTTTCCTGTAGTAAGGAATGGCCTTTCTAGGATGATTGGGACTTCAGAGTCCACTTCCATATTCAAGACAACAAAATCTGTTGGAAAGATAAAGTCCTCGACCTTCATCAAAACATCTTCAACCATTCACTTGGGATATGTTAGTGAGTTATCTGCAAGTTGAAGTGTAATGGTGGAGGGCCATACCTCTCTGATATCCAGTTTCCTGTACACAGATAAAAGCATCAAGTTGATAGAAGTTCCCAAATCACACAGTGCAAGATTAACAATAAGACCAGTTATACTACAAAGAATAGTAAAACTCCATGGATCTTTTAGCTTTTCTGGTAGCTTTTTCTATAAGATTGCACTGCGCTTCTCTATAAGGTTCCCTATGCCAAATTGCTCAAACTTCCTTTTTCTTGACAAAATGTCCTTCATGAACTTCACATAATTGGGCATTTTCTCCAAAGTGTCTGCAAAGGAAATAGTAATGTGAAGTTTTTAAAACATTTCTTAAACTTTAGCAAATTGCCCATCAAGCTTTTTCTTTTGAAATCGTTGATTATAAGGGACTTTATTAGGAACTATTTGAATGAGATCAGAAAAACTCCTTGAATTTGATGATGATGGTCCACACTTTACTTTTTCCTCAACTCTACTCTTTTTAGTAGACTCTTCTTCGAGATTCTATTTTGACTCATCAGTTGCTCTTCGCTCAAGCTCTCTAGACTTAGCATCTCCCAACTGCTTACCACTTCTCAGGATGATTGCCTTGCATTTTTCCTTGGGATTAACCTCTATGTTACTTGGGAACTTTTCTTTATGCAAGGAGTTGAGTGTTGTAGCCATTTGACCTAACTGGATCTCTATATTTTTAATAGTCTTTCCTTGAGTATCCACTGAACTTTCCAAATTGGTTGTCTTATTTCTAGATTTAGTTATGAACGTGGTCACCAACTCTTCCATTGAGGGTTTCTCTGGCTGCTGGTTATATGAAGAAGATGATGCAAATTCTGGCGGACCCTGCAAAACATTCTTTATATTAGCATAAGAAAAATTCTCATGATTTCTCAAACCTAGATGATAATGTGTTTGTAGCTAGGATTGCTAGTTGGAGTACTGGTTGTGAATCGAACCTCCTCTGTAACCTTGATTCCTATTCACATAATTAACTTGTTCCACATTTAAATTTTCTCAAGTTGGATGTGTTTGACACGCTGTCATAGCTGTAATGGACTATGACTTTCCTGGAATAGACAGATTATTAAGATCATTAGTCAATGAAGTCATTTGTGCTTCTAGAACACTTGCGTCATTGACTTCATGGACTCTTGGAATTCTAGCAACAACCCTCTCAGCAGGCGAATGGTAGCTCGTGGCAGTCATATCCTCAATTATTGTGTGGGTCACCTCAGCAGTTTTTGAACATAATGAACTACCTGCAACTGCATCCAAAATAGATTTAGTAGCACTAGTTAGCCCGTCATAGAAAATTTTAATTTGCAACCAATAAGGAAAACCATGCTGACGCAATTTTTATAATAGGTCCTTATAGCACTCTCATGCTTCAAACAGTTGTTCTGATTCATGTTGCTTGAAAGCACTGATCTCTGCTCTAAGCTTCTGAGTTTTTTAAGGTGGGAAAAATTTACTCAAGAATGCTTGGTCTAACTCATCCCAGGTGGTGATGCAGCTGAAAGTGTTTCCAACCAATTTTTAGCTCGGCCCTGTAAATAAAATGCAAACAACCTTAAACAAATAGCACCAAGACATACACCATTAATTTTTACCGTGCTATAGATTTTCAAGAAATAACGGATGTGCTTATATGGGTCCTCAGTGGCCAAGCCTCTAAATGCTCCCTCACGGGCCATTGAATCAATCTCAGTTTAAGCTCGAATGCATGTTGCAATTGGTGTTTGCGTGATTCCTGGCTGAGCTATGGGAATAGCAGGCTAGAAATAGTCACGAATTGTCCTCTGTTTTGCCTGTTGCTCCTCCATGATTATCGACTTACTCCAATTTTTCCTAAGATTCTTTCTCAAACTTCTTTCAATTTTTGGGTCAAAGGGAACTAAGTTAGCCTCACGATTTCTGCGCATGCACCAAAATAACTAATGATAAAAATTATGGTGAACAAAAAATAAAAGAAAAGTAGACTAAAATAAAATACATCCTAGATTAAGATTGTACTAAAATCTCTCAAAAATAAGAAAATCAATTCACCGATTCCCCAACAATGGCGCCAAAAACATGATCGCTATCCACTGCGATATCGCAAGTGTGCATGTCAAATTGTAATATAAAACAGCCCTAAGGTCGAGTATCGTCCCCTAGGAATTGAGTTATAAATTTTCCTAATTTCCAATCAATTGTTCCAATTTTATCTAGAGATTTGTAGGTTAAATTTAGTGAAAAAAATTAAGATAAAAACACCAAGATGTTGCACGCTTAAGGAAGAAAATTTCAAGATAAGAGAATCCTAGGGTGTTGGGTTCTTTTTAAGCTAATTGAACTTATTAAACAATTTTAGGTCTCTTTTAGATGCTAAAATCCTAGGCTTAGAAGTTCTAACAAATTAAGGTTTTCTGTCTCAAGTTCACCTAACCTCACATTCAATTAACACTTTAATTTCTTTCAATTGTTAAGAAAATATGGCAATTGGATTGATTCTCAAATTTGCCTCAATTTAAACCTACCACTTTCATGCATAAGTTTGAATGGCCTAGCATTCGAGTTCTAACTATTGACATACTACTTCAAACTAAATCAAGAACACCAAATTTATTCCACATTCCCATGCAAGAATATCAATGAATTACACAAATACAAGGAGGATTTAGCAATAAAAAATTCAACTATAAAATAAATCAACACATCAAATTAAACTTAAAAAGTCCAACACCCTAAGATTAGAAGGTTTTTAGGCACACATTGGCTCTAAAATTTCACAAATTTAATGATAAAGACAGTAGCAAAAGTAAGTAAATGAATAAAAACTCACGGATCATCTTGACATTGTCTCTTCTGTTAAGCCGCTCCACGTGCCCTTAATTTTCACCCACAAATACTTAGAATAGCTCTCCCTTGTTCAGCACCCTAGAAATCAACCTTCTCTCTTTCTTGAAGTTTTTTTCTCCCCAAAACGGCACCCTTAAAAGCTAGAACATAAGTTTGCTTAAATAGAAATTGTTGTAGCGTCAAGATGCTATGTAATATCGTTGAGACGCTGCGATCCATATTTACCATACTGCCACCGTGTTTTCTTTTTAAGAAGAGGGGAAGTATTCAAAGTAGAATCTCGACTCTATAGCATAGCGTCTCGATGCTACATCAAATTTTCACATTCTGCCTTGACCAATTCGTAGTAGAGTTAAAACGTTACTATTCTAGCATCTCAATGGTAGAGTAGTTTGCCCTCTAGTTACTGTTTGGGCATCTCAAAGCTATCCTCTAGAGTCAAGACGCTAGCTCTCGGGTTTTTCTTTCATTCTTCTCATGCCTTAGCTAATTTTTGGATTCTTTTTGCTCATTTTTCACCCCAAACAACCTCAAATGCATCACTTCTCCTAGACTGCTCAGTTCCTACAAAATTTCACAAATAAAAGCATCAAAGTACACTTATAAAACACAAAATCCCCAAATTAGCAGCCCTAAAATAGCACTTTTTTAGTGCTATCAGTCCTTAGTTTAATTATTTGAGCAAACTGTTGAGACTATTTCTATATTTTGAGCTATTTATGTTTCATTCGAGGTTTTAGTTTTAATGATTTAGATTTTTCTACTAGGATCCCACGTACTATTTACTTTTTTTCAAACTTATTATTTCAGTTATTTAGTGATTGATCATTTTATTTTAAGTCATTTATGAGTTTCCTTTTGTTTTAAAGCATGAATGTTAGTAACGATCTCAAGAAGTTTGGATCCTAAAAGTCGGGTCATTACAATTGGTATCAGAGCCCAATACAGATTATATAGACTACTTACATCGTCAGCACTAATGTGTCACCATGGTCATATAGCAACCACCTTGTCACCCCCAGGTATGCCATTGCATTAATTGAAGTGTATATTTTTTACGGGTTACAAAATGATTAAGTATAAAAGTATATTGTGCAATTGTATGTTAATTTGCTAGATTGCATGTTCGAGTAGCTGACTGGGTTTAGTTAATAGAATAATACCTCCACAAGAAAGAATAGGAGGACTGGTCGACCAGGCAAAGGATGAGCAGCCCTACGATCTGCATCTCTAGTTCTCCCACATGGAGGTTCAACATGAGGAATAACCTATAGAGTAGCTAGTGGGGTAGCAAGCAAAAGAACTTCAACAGATAGTAGTATCCCTGGTGCTAGAGACTTTATGAACATTAATACAGACTGTAATGGCTAATCAGGTGGCCCAATTGGTTCCAGACCGTGGGGGAGTGCCAATCCAGGCCAAGTATCTATGAGATTTCAAAAAGTACGACCCTCAAATTTTTACTTGTGTGTCGTAGACCCTACTAAGATGGAAGCTGTTAAGATGTGGAGCTTAATTCATCAATCGATTTTTGATCGTGGAAAATCGTCGTACAAGGATTGAGGAAGACAAATCGGGGGAGATTTGAGAAGCTGAAATTTCCTATTGTCCAGAGGGGACTGTTGAGAAAAGTGGAGTCCAAGCTGAAGAAGAAAATCTAATCATTTTTTCCTTCTAGGATTTGGTTTGCAACATTTTCCTTTTCCTATTAAGGTTTGGTGTGAGTCTCTTTAAATACACCTATAACTCCAAAGACATAGACATAGAAACACTGATAGAAGTCTAGAAATCTAGAGATGTAGAGATCTAGAGTGAGTGTTTTTTGTGAGAGAGAGGTATGTGGACTTCCTAGAGAGTAGACCCTTTTAGAGAGTGTTCTTTTGTATTGGTTTCGCTAACCAAGAACACTAAGAGCGAGATTGTATGGCGAGGTTAATTAAGTGTTTCCCTTTGTAATCTTCAGCTGATTTAGTGGAACTTGTAGTTGCAGGAACTAGACGTAGCCCTTTTGATTGTTGGGGTGAACCAGTATAAATCTCGGTGTCAAGTGTCTCTTTCCCTAAATCTCTTTACTTTCAGTTTTATTAATCTTGTGATCTGATTTGTGGGTTGTTTGTTTGGGGAATCAAAATAATCTTTAGGCTATTAAGTTTGAGCCTAGTTTGTTATTCGCTTTCATGAATTGTTTGGTTTATTTTAATTTTTTTTCCCAACAACTGGTATCAGAACTTCTAGGTTCAAGAGCAATGAGAGATAGATTTGGATTAGTTCACAAGTTTAATGGACATGATTTTGGTTACTGGAAGATGCAGATCCAGGCCTTTCTAACTTACAATAAAGTTCACAAAGCTTTAAAGAAGAGACCTGCAGGAATGGATGATGAAGAATGGAAAACTTTGAATGAACAAGCAGTGGCCATTATCAAATTGGCATTGTCAAAGGAAGTTGCAAGTCTGGTAGCAAATGAGAAAGTTGCAAAAGACTTGATGGAGGCTTTGACAAACAAGTATGAAAAACCCTCGGCTAACAATAAATGTTATCCCGTTAGGCGATATTGCACGTATAGAATGGATGAGGATAGTTTAGTCAATCACATAATTGAGATGGCAAATTTGAGGAATCAGTTAGAGTATGCTAATATCACTTTTTCTGATGAGGTTAATGATATTCTACATTTAACCTCCTTGCCTGATAGTTGGGAAACTAGGAAGATTGTAGTGTCTAATTCATTAGGAAGTGGTAGTCTTAAGTTTTCTGAGACCTGTGATGCAACAGTTGCTGAAGAACTTCGTAGGAAGAGTAGTAGTTCTAGTAAAGAGTCTACTTCTAGGTCAGCACTGGTTGTCGGTAAGGGTAAGGAAAAGGTTTTGGAGCAGTGGCGTAGCAATAACTGTTGTAGTAGTAGTACAAGAGACTGGTTGAAAAACGTAGAGTGTCATTATTGCCATAAGAAGGGTCACGTTAAGTCCAAGTGCAAATGAATGAGCGATGACCTGCTCAAGTTATAGGCAAATGTGGTTGAACATGATGCCTTTGTTTGTGTTGAGAGTAACACAAAATATGAAGACTTCTCATCACGGTGAGTCGTAGATAATGCAGCTTCGATACATGTACCTTCAGATAGAAGATTATTCACCTCCTTTACTCCAAGCGATTATTGCTCAATAAGAATGAGTAATGGTAAGGTTTCTGTATCGAGAGGGATCGGAGACATTAGGCTAAAGATAGATAGTGGGAGCTCACTGGTGCTACGAGGTGTTAGGTATGTTCCTAGCATCAAATTAAATCTTATCTCAATTGGTAAGTTAGATGATGAGGGTTGTAGGAGTGAGTTTAGCGATGGTTCATGGAGACTCACTAGAGAGTCAGATTTAGTGGCAGCAGGCCACAGACAGTTGGCACTATACATAGTTGATTTGAGAGTTGCCAGAAGACTAAAGAAATGGTGGATGCAAGTTAAAGCTGCACATGGTTTGTAGAGAGGCAAAGATGCACCAACAACAATGACAACCAAGATTGATCGAGGAGATCAATGTTCATCGAAAGGGCAATTGAGCAAATCGAATGAAAAATTCAATTTGGAGGGTTGTCAGAATACCTCAATTGACAGACGACATGGTTCGATGAAGCCTTTAGGGCGATTTGTTGCATTGGTGGAGACTTAGAAGGATACTGTAGTCAGTGAGAGTTACTCAATCCTGGCAGCTAGCTTCAATGATAGAGTGAAGCAATTTGTGAAGGGCATATTCTCTAACATGTGGTT
>JAOANK020851183.1:0-10151 GCA_026257165.2 Telfairia occidentalis | reverse complement strand
CCTAGTTTATTGTATTTATTGCTTTCTCCTATTATGCTAAACAACTTTGTACGCCACTGGAGTTTCAGTCCAAGTGGGATTGTTGGGATTGTTGAATTAAATTGATTTTGTTTTTAATTTTGAATTAAAATCAAAATGGAAAATTTAGAAAAAAAAAGAAAAGAAAGATGGAAAGTTAGGTTTAATGGTTTTGGATGACTTTCCAACATCTTTCTCCCAGCATTTGCCACCTAAATTGAGTGCTTAATTACCATGGTTGAGTGTCAACCAAAGGTGAAGCATTTGTGCATGAATTTGCCTTTGAATAGGCTTCATTTTCTTGAAAAGAAAGATTGATGAAGAGGATCATTTTGTGCTCCAAAGTTGGTTGTTCATGTGTTGAACTCTAAGCCAACCTTCACCTATTTTACACCCAAATTCACTAATCAAGGGATCCCACCATCCCATTCCAAGGTCGAGGAATAGTCGGGAAACACTAGTGGTGGCCTGGAGCTGATTGGAGAAGCATTCCGCCAGAGATAAAGGAGGATTTGATCATCAAAGGTGAGTTTTCAAAATTCCCTGTTTTCCTCTTCTTTAAGCATGATTTTCCATAATTAAATTGAGCTAGTTAGAGTGTTTTGTATCCTATTCCACTGCACATGTATGTTGATACACCTTTCACTACTTTACTTAAGCTAGTTGCAAGAGTGAAGATTGTCCCCACAGACCGACACAGGTCCTTCCAGCATGCTTTATCGTCACTCACATGCTTCCTAGTGAAATTTCGTAGGAGGTCATCCAACATAAGATTGCTCCAAGTCAAGCACGCTTAACTTTGAAGTTCTTATGATTGAGGCACAGAAAAAGAAGGTGCACCTTTTTGGTATACGTAGTCACTATCAATTCTTTTAAGCCTTCCTTAACCATGCCTGCATAGTCTTAGAATCCCTCTCAGTCGGATGTGATGTCAATTCATTCATGTAGCCCTCCCTTACCGGGTGTTACATGCCCACCAGCTTTTGCTTGGTTCGTTCCCAAACAAAATCATACTTGGAGAGGTCCCGCTCTGATACCATCTGTAACGTCCCAAGCCTAGGATTCAGAATCCGAATTCGGCACCTACTGGCCGCAACATTCCCCTGCGACTGGCCATGCTCCCTACTTGACTTGAGCTACTTGGAGAGTGAAGATTGTACCTATAGACCGACACAGGTCATTCTAGCATGTTTTGTCCTCACTCACATGCTTCCTAGGTAAATTTCCTAGGAGGTCACCCAACTTAAGATTGCTCCAAGCCAAATAGGCTTAACTTTGGAGTTCTTATGATTGAGCCACTGAAAAGGAAGGTGTACCTTGTTTGTATAGGTAGTAACTATCAATTCATTTAAATCTTTCTTAACGATTCTTGCATAGTCTTAGAATCGCTCTCATTCGGATGTGATGTCGGTTCATTCATGTACCCCATCTTACCTGGTGTTACAATATTAAATTATTTGTTTATAGAACAAAAAAGTTCATCTCAAAGATAATTTGGTTTACATTATCATGTTGTCTACAAAAGTAATTGAAAATAACTATTGTCATTCAAACATAAGTTCCATATAGAAAATGACATTTATATCACCAATTTTTTAAGTTTTCTGATTCATTCATGTCGAGAAATCAAATGTTTTAATATATCGATTTACAATTCTCCAATTGTCTGAAGTGTCAAAAATTGAGAATTTCCATTTTAGATATAGTTTGTAACAATCCGACTTCTAAACTTGGATTACTTAGGGTGACTACTAGCATGCATGCTCGACACAAATATTTTTAGGTAACTCATTTCAAACAAATCTTTATTCAATAATGAAAAAATGAAGTACTTTCAAAACCCAATAGAACATACTGGGAACCCCATTTTTAATTTGTAACTACTATGATAAGATAAAAGTGTAGCTGAATGCGAAATGCAAACTCAATCTACGGTTTGAAAACTAGAACTTAAAAATAATGCAATTAACATATGGTGGAAGATCAAAACTTGTGTCCATGACCAATAGCAACTCGCTCCTCATCAGCCACCTCCGTAGGCTTTTTCCTTACCTAAATACTAGGGTCGGGCATGCAAACACAAACAGTCATGCAACTCATGTGGGACCTACTTCCTGTTTCTCACAGGAGTATACCATCTTGAGGCACCTCAGAGCACACAGCAACACAAAGCACAGAATGTATCTGAAGGAGGTTCTCCATTCAGCGCTAAGTAAAGATATTCAATCCCATATCGACACCTCAAAGCAAACGCAGCACAAAACGGAGAATACATTCATGGAGGTCCTCAAACACAGCACTAAGTAGAGATAGTATAACTCCAAACACATGAACATGCAACACACAATCCAAAACTATGCATAGGTCCCAAACACATATCATATAATTCGAAGCCTCAGGGCATCCAATATGCCATATTCCAATAATGCTCCTGGCATCCATAAACCACATACAACCAAAACTCATGGAATATGACAACCACATAATAGCCATATCCCTAACATGCTCATCACACTAGTACATCATCATGCTAAATTCACAACTAAAAAAGATAGGCATGATTAAAACATTCAATACATAATTCAAATAAGTTGCTGACCTAGCCCAATGGTTTATCTAGGAGCGAAGTCACTTACCTCGAATCTTAGGAAAAATAACAAGTGAAACCAAGAAAAATCAGTAATAGATTCTTTAAGCAACCTAGGTCCAAAATACCCTTATTATTTCCTAAATTCCAAATAATTAATTATTGATATCACACGAAAATGTGTTATCCTTCGGCTTGATTTTAGCAAGTTTTAGTCGTTAATTTCAGAGCATTCGTGTGTTTTTACATTAATTTATAGGTACCAAGCAATATTAGTGAAATTATAAATTCGGGGTTGTTCGGGTCAAAAAACGAACCTAAGAAGACAAATTTTGGCTAAGGAAAGAAGAAAGGAGGCCAAAATACATGAAGACCCAAGGAAGTAGCGCTGAGACGCCATGCACAAGTGTTGAGACGCTGGAATTTGTTGGAAAAATGAAGCTAGGTTCATCATTTTCGAGAAGCAACTCAATGGTGTCGAGATGCTGTGAACATCTTCAAGCAACGCATGCGCGGCACAGAGGTGCGCACCCATTTGTGCTCAGCAACGTGCCCAACAACGCCCCCATTGGCCAGCAGAAGCACCTTGCATGCGTCGCGCGCCCCACGCGTACAAGCAACAACGTCTAGACGCCAGGCAACGCACCTGCGCACAACCATTCAGCGTCTACACGTCCCGCGATGCCTTGCTCGATGACATAAGTGTAGCGCGCGCTCGTTTTTGCTACAACCCACAAACCAGCATCAAAATGTTGGTTTCAACGTCTCGATGCTACACCCCTTTAGAGCCCTAAGTGATGCTTGTGTCGCAAATTGTTTGGAGTATATGAGGTAGCATTGAGACGCTGTCTAATAGCGTCTTGACGTTGCAGGCAGAGAACTTATTTTAAGCTCATTTCTTCATCCGAAAGAAGGGAGGCCATTTGGAGAGCTGATTCTACACGACGGAGTACGGTCTTCCAGAAGGTGTTGGAGCTTCCCATGGAGTCCACAGAGTGATTTGAGGCTTGGGATTATGGATCTTATGTTGGGAACGAGTTTGGCACGCGTCTATGGGAGTTTTCTTTCCCTTTTCTAAACTTTGTTACGTTTTGTATTTTCTTATGAGATTTCTATATTTATTTGTGAAGTTTGAGTGGCGGAATTTCGCCTTGACGTATTATATTGCTCTGTGATGTTTTTAATGCTTTTTTAATTCTATGGACTTGTTCATATCCCGTGTGATTATTCATGTATTTGCTTACTTAATGCTTTTTAATCTCCTGATCAAGGATTAAATTGTTGCATGATTTAAGTTTTAGCTCGAGAGAGTGAGGCTTAGATTAGACCTCGAATGCATGACTATAGTAGGGCAACGTGATGAGCGGAAGTTTAGTTTACAGAAGTATGTGTTGTTATGTCTTGGGGGTCTGTTGTGAACCATGATGACAAGCAGGTTTGCCTTTAGCTCGAGAGAGGATGGGATCATAATGGGTCTTCTTAAGGGTCATAATCGATGGGTAGTTTGTAATGCCTTGATAGCTGTATGGGTAATAGACCTAGAGGTTGAGTCTACATGTTTAGTTAGAGACTAGCTGAGCTCGACAGAGGAAGCCAAACTTTAGTTAAACCCAATTTATAATTACTTGGTGATAGAAAAGTTCGTTGTTAGTAGAGTCTAGTGTCACAAAGCATGTAAATACAATCAAGGCACGCTCTTCTGATGTAACCTCCATCTATCTAGGAGTAGAAGTAGGGTAACTTAACTTTCTATCTAGTTAGTGGGTTACCTAGATAAAATGAGGTATAACTATCTGTGGTACTTAGTTAAGCTAGAAACATAATCCCGAGGATGACACTCGTACACTCAATTCCACTATACTAAAACGGACCCATGCACTGTGTGGCATCGCGCTCAGGTGGCGATCAAGTTTCTGGCGTGGTTGGAGACCAATCGAATCCACTGGTGCCGGTGTTAATTATTAATAAGAAAAGTTAGGGTTTCGAGGGGCAAAAGACACTTGGAAGACACCGCCCTTTTTGGACCAGTCGTATCCCACGCACCACCGCCAAGCGCCGTCGCCGTCTAGGAGTGTCTTCCACGCACCACTTTAGATTGGTGAACAAGGACCAGTTTCAGAATGTACTCACCGTTGAGAGTTCAACGCTGCTGGAATCAGCAACAATGGAGTACCAACGCGCCCACACACACGACAAGAAGCTCGATATGTGTGGTACACGCACTGCTGTAATAGCCTTTTCCCATCGAGCATGTGATCACAGTACATGGTGTGCGAATACTGCAGTGTATGGGTCAGTTTTAGTATAGTGAAATTGAGTGTGGAGTGTCATCCTCGGGATTGGGTTTCTAGTTTGATTAAGTACCATAATCACACCGCATTTTATCTAGGGAATCCCTTATTAAAAGGAAATATAAGTTACACTACTCGTACTTTTAGATAACTGGGGGACACATAAGGAGAACATGCCTTAACTCTAATTGTTATGCCGTGTAACACCAAACTTTACTAACAATGGACTTCCCTATTGCAATGCAACTATAAGCTGGGTTACTAAGGTTCAGCTTCCTCTCTCGAGCTTGGCTAGTCTCTTAGTAAACATGCAGACTCAACCACTCAGTCTATTACCCACAGACCTAGCAAGGCATTACGAACTACCCACTGATTATCACCTTTTAGAAGACCCATTGTATCCCATCCTCTCTCGAGCTCAGAGCAAACCCACTTGTCATCACGGTTCATAACAGACCCACCAGAGATAATAACACATGCTTCTCTAAAATAAACCTTCGCTCATCATGTTGGCGTACTACAGTCATGCAAACGAGATCTAATCTAAGCCTTACTCTCTCGAGCTAAAACTCCAATCATGCAAACAATTTAATCATTTGATCAAAAGATTAAAAGCATTAAGCAAACAAAAGCATGAATAATCACAGGGGATATGCAAAAGTCTATAAATTAATAAAGCATTAAACAGAGTCACAATGAATTACCATGAGTCAAGGTGGAATTTTGCCACTCAAACTGACAACTAAAATAGAAATTCCTAAGGAAAACACCAAATGAAAAAAAGTTTAGAAAAGGGAAGAAAACTCCCAAAGCGTGTGCCAAACTCGTTGCCGACGTAAGACCCACAATCTCCAGCGACAGATCGATCCAAGGACTCCATAGGAAGCTCTCGCTCTCTCTAAAACATGGTTCTCCAAGTCGTGCTGTCGGACCTTCAAATGGTCTCTTATTTTGGGAATGAAAAATGACATTTTAAAAAGAATTATGCTCGCAGCGTCGAGACGCCATAAGTCAGCATCTCGACGCTGGCCTTTTTTGATCAATGGATGTGCGGCACGAGCATAAGTTAGTGCGACACAAAGGGACAGCATGAGACACTGAAAACAACATCTCAACGTTTCCGCCAGTTGATGGTAGGAATGGCACGGGCACATGGGTGCGCGCGTGTGGAGGCTGGCATTGAGTAGGGAGTTGCATGCGATGTTGCAACGCTGGGGCATGATCGTGTGGCTGGGGAGGCGTGCGGATGCTCGTGCATGGGGGCTGGTGTGCAGCGTTGCGAGCTCGCGCGTTGGTATGCTGCACTCAACGCTGTCTATTGTGCACTTGCTGCCTTCATGAATTTCATAAGTGTCTCGCGCTGATGATCACAACTTCAAATTCCCAGCAGATTCCAGCTTCCCAACGCTTGTGCAAGGCATCTCAACGCTCCTCCTCGGGTCCTTTTGTATTTTGGCCTCCTTTGTTTTTTCCTTAGCCAAAATTTTTCTTCTCAAGCCCATTTTTCGACCCGAACAACTTCAAATTCATCATTTTATCCAATTGTGCTCGGTACCTACAAATTCACATAAAAACATGTGAAAGCATTGAAATTAATGACTAAAACTAGCTAAAACTAGCTAAAACTAAGCCTAAGGATAGCACATTGTCGTGTGGTATTAGCGTGCTGCCTCACCACTGCTCCGATCGCGATTGTGATTCCACCAACGTATAGATCTCACCCTCATGCACCTTTTCGACCCTTCATTTTCAAAAATTGTCATTTTGAAAGACCGAGAAAGAGGGGAAAATGTGGTTAAAATTTGAAAAACCCTAGAAACCATGAAGTTTGAGAACTCTGATGCCTTACCTATGCTGGTTGGGATATGAGGAGCTCATAAGGAAGATGTCCTCAAAATTTCAACTCAAACGGAGCTATGGAGGTTGGGGAAAATCGAAGAGGAAGAGGAAAAATACCTTGTCGTAGACGCGGCCGATCTCGATCGTCGATCAGCTTCTGTTGTCGCTTGCTATTACCGTCTGGGAAAGGGGTGCACGTGAAGGAAGAAGGTGTGTGTGAGAGGAAGAAAATTTTCAGGGAGGAGAGGTGAAGTTCGCATGAGATGGGTGGAAAAAGATGGGAAAAATTGAGATTGCCTTTTTCTTTTTAGAATAGGAAAAGAGTTTTGGTGTCTAGGGTCCCGAATGATACATTTATAGGGTTCACCTTAACCCTCAACCCTAGCCCTAAGTCCACTAATTATAACAAGACCATTATTAAATTTTCTCCTCATTTTTACTTAATAAAATTACTCCTTATATAACACCCCGTAAAAGTATTTTAATTTTAATGTATGTTCTAATGAAGATATTTTTCTTGCAATTTGGAATTTTATTTTTTAGTTGAATTATTGATTTTGGGGAAAATAAATTGGGATAATTTGAAGGAAATTAAGTATTTTTTATTTTTTAGGATTTTCTGTAAAAAAAAAAAAATTAAATAGGAATAATTATTTAGCTCATGGCATTTTTGTAATTAAGCCAAAAGGAGGTTAGGGTTAGGGTTCCAAGTGTATCCTATATAAGAATAAGATAGACCCTAGCCCCTCACTTTTATTCTTCCAAAAGAAAGAAGAAAAAAAACGGGAAAGTTGATTCTTTTTCCTCTCACTCTCCCATTCTCGATTTTTCTTCTGCCTCTCCGTCTAGATTTTCTTCCCTTCGACCACACTTTTCCAGCAGCATCATCTTCAGAACACAACTTGTCCAGATCTGGTTGGTGTGCTAAGGATCGCTGACAAAAGGTTTCGGTAGGTGTTCTCGTGTTCTAGAGTCTGTTCTTGTTGTTTTCTTTCACAAACCAAGTGAGTTTTCTTGTTTATGGTAGTGGGCGGCTAAGTTCATTGTGGAACCTCAGTTCTGAAAGGTAAGGTCATTGGTTGTACGTTTTTTTTTGTTTTCTTCGATATAGCCATAAATCCCAGTTTTATTGCTTTTCTTGGCCAAAAAGTTGGTTTTTTGAGTTCAACGAAAGATGGAAAAGAACCCCGAGGACCAGATCTACAAATTGGTGAAAACGGGAGATCGATCGAAGCAAAGGTGGACCCTCACACACTGGAGGAAGTTGCTGCATGCCGGCGGTCCGTGAGCCATATGCACCAACTTTAGGCTGCACGTGTGGGCGCGTGTGAGCTCTGTTTGGAGCTTGGTCGATGGTTTTCGAACCGTAGTGACCTGAAGTTTCAGGTCTGAGGGTCCCTGACTCGAAAATGAGCAGTGCATGGTGGCAGTGGCGGCGCGTGGGGACAGTGTTCCTGAACAATAAGCTCCCCTTGGTGTATTGTCCTTATATGTAGCCTGGAAAGTCATTCAAAAGTAGTT
The DNA here is from genome assembly GCA_026257165.2 of Telfairia occidentalis. Taxonomy (NCBI): domain Eukaryota; kingdom Viridiplantae; phylum Streptophyta; class Magnoliopsida; order Cucurbitales; family Cucurbitaceae; genus Telfairia; species Telfairia occidentalis. Next base: position 1,895 of record JAOANK020851183.1, on the reverse strand, counting down.
TTAAGATAAATTTCTAAGTAAATTTTATGTTTGACCTTAGGTTGACTAAGTGTGCTTTGACTAGTTCTTTACGGAAGCGTATAGGATTCGCCCAAGGTAAGTGACTTCACTTATGGACCCGTAAAGGCTTAGGTTGGATGCTTTATGCATATGAATGTTTTATATGCATGTGGGCAAATGATCTTGCAAATAGTAAAATATGTCATGTATGAATTAGCAAACCATGATACATGATGTGGCATGTATGACTTTGATAAGCTTAGGTGATATCCTGCTATGTATATAAGCATGCTTGGGAATGGTTTGTTGAATTGTGATGTGGCGATGTTTATTTTGGTACGACAAGTACGATGTAGATGTTAGGATTTCATGTCATATGTATGTGGGACCTTGCATGAACAATAGAACCATGAACCATTTATGTTTAATATGAGGGTGACAACTTCCTCCCACTCCCAAAGGGCCAGTGTTGGGCAGGAATTCGACTGTGTTGAATGGGTGTCATCTAGCATAAGTTGTAGTCGACTTCCTCCAATTAAATTGGGGCCCAAGATTCGTATCAAAACTTAGATGACACCATGGTAGGATAATGGTTGTTGTTCACCCACCATGCTAAGGACAGTATACTGTCAACCACAGAATGATAGCTCCCAAAAGATCACATGTTGAGTTTGCATGATTGTGTGTGTATGTGGTTGATCAAGCCCAACAAAGCGTCACTGAAAGCGTACGGGTCAATTGTAGTAATAACGACCAAAAAGGCTGAGTATCATCCTTAGAGAATCGTGTTCTTTAATTTTCCTAGTTATCAAATTAATTATTTCGGTTTTATCTAGGGGTCCCAACTTCATGCGATAATTTTTAGAATTCAAGAAAACAATAAAAGATGTTCAGTAATGGAGAAATAAACGAAGAAAAATGAGAGATTCAAGGGTGTTGGCTTGGTGAATGGAATATTTAGGAAGTTAATTATCTTGTCGGATGCAATTTATTACACTTTTTCTAGGTCTAAGGTTAATTAACTCGGGTTTTCCCTATCAAGGTTGACCAACTCTCGCAATTAACTCCCTATTCGATCTCTCGCAACAAGAATTTAAAAGCGACATAAAGAGACCTATCCCGGACCTCTCGAACTTTCCTATCACTCTCGTGCATAGCAAAATGCACATCTATTTTCCTTGGTCTAATTTTACTAACCTCTCTCTCGAGCAAGATAATAACAATAGCAAACATACATCCAATGGCCAAGTGAATATAATGAATTTTAAAGCTGGAAAATAGCAGAAAATGTAATAAATTTCATTCCCACAAGAAAAGAAATAAACCTTAATTATCCATTTCACCAACACCCTAAAACCTACGAAATTAGCTACTGGAATACATAAAAACCATCCTAGAAAATCAGTATAAATGTGCATAAACAAAGAGGAGAAAGAAAGAGGGCACTTCTGGATGAAATCCACGTCGTTTTCACGAGCCTCCCAAAAGCATAGAGGAGAAAGAAAGAGGAAACTTGATCCCGAGCACTCACGAGCTTCCCAAAAGCTCCAGACTAAATGCCCACACATTTCTGTTTGGTGTGTATATCCTAAAACTCGAATGGCTTGTAAACACGTTCTATTGTCAATAAGGTTGTTATTGATGTTATTCACTAAAGTTTTTATTGAATCTTTTATAACTCTATAAATCCAATAAACGAAGAACCGGTGGCTATTATATGAATACTTAGACTATATGTGGAGACATAAAAGGGAATCGAGTTTAAGTATATAGCCAAAACAGTCCGTAGTATATGGATTAGGTTGGGTACCTTTTCCTGGCGACACAATGGAACGCGGCCCGCTTTGTATATGATACAAACGATGTGATCCTGAATCGTTCATGTGGGGACATGC
>JAOANK020851172.1:0-10152 GCA_026257165.2 Telfairia occidentalis | reverse complement strand
TGCTAGAAGGACTTGTGTTGGTCTGTGGGGGCAGTCTTCACTCTCGCAAGCAGCTCAAGTCAAGTAGGTAGCGTCGCCAGGTCGCAGGGGAATGCCGGGGCCAGTAGGTGCCGAATCCAGATTCCGAATCCTGGACCTGGGGCGTTACAATTTATGAGCATTTGTTTTTAGCTATGGAAAATGTCACCAAATTCTTTATGTAAAAGCATAAATGCAAGTAGCGACTCTAGGTAGTCTAAGTCTAGAAATCGGGTTGTTCCCGTTGTATTGTTATTTACAGTGAGCATATCTTGTGAACATTATGTATGATATGTATATGTGGGATGCCATGGGCATCATATGTATGTTGCACATTGGATGTTATAAGCATCATATGTTTGTTGTTTATGTTTTTAGGACCTAGCATGTACAGAGCGCATGTTGCATGTTTGCATATGATGATGACAATCATCTCCTATTACAGGGGGTCGGTGTGGGTGGAAACTTGGCTATGCTGACTAGGTACCTTTACTATCAGTAGTAGTAGGGTTTCTTAGAGAGCCCATAGATGTACTTTGAGTCAGAGGCGGAAGGATGAGATCAAGGTCGTCATCATCTAGAGTTTATAAAGTGAAAGAGGATCTTATGTGATAAACGTTGAATGTTTTATGTAAAGATAAAAGAGTCGGTGTCACATGATTTGCATGAGTATTTGTGTTCGCATGTTTGACCTCAAGGGTTGGGGGTCACTTACTAAGTATTTTTATACTCATTCTTTTCTTTATTTGTTTAGGTAATAACAAGGACGCTTCACGGTGGTTGACGAGAGGCAGTTGCATGGTGGCCTTGATCATGAGAATTAAGTCTTTCATATGATTAAATATCTCTTTACAGTTTTTAAAACTCGAGTTGAAACAGAAAGTTTATGTATTTTGAACTATTTCCTTATTTTTGAGCTACTCTTTTATTACTTGTTTTAAATCTGGGATCCTAGTTATGTTTAAAAATTACTTTTGGAACTTATATTTCAGTACTTTAGTGATTAAAGATTTTTTATTATGAAACCTTTACGAGTATTTTATACATAGAACATGTAGGCTAGCAATGATCTTAGAAAAACTGATTCCTAGAAGTCGAATCGTTATTTACTATAAATGAAAAATTATTTAAAATAATTTCCAATTTAATTGAGTATTAGAAAAGGAAAGGAAAAAAAATAATAATTAAAAATTGGAGTGGTGGAATATATCTCTTTATTATTTTATGAAAAATTATAATGGATGTCAAAATTTGTTGCCATATTTGCAAATATGTCACATAGAAAAATAATTTGCATATTAAAAATTTGATATATCGCTGATAGATGCCTATTAGTGATAGCATTGATAGACATGTATCGTTGATATACCTGTTTTATGTTTATTAGTGATACATATCTATTACTAATAGATCAAGTTTACTTCAATCAGCGATATATCATTTTCAATCTGTGATAGACCTTTTTACTTTCATTAGTGATAAACGTCTATCACTAATAAACTATTATTTTTACTTTTATCATTGATAGACTACTTATAATATGATAGGTCTTCTATTAGTGATAGACTACTTATAATATAAAAAATAAAAAAGTAAAAAGTAAAAGAATCAACTATTTATAAAAAAAGTCAATCATTGATATTATATCATTTTACAACTTGTAGAAATTTACATGTTTTACAACTGTAACCAATATGAGGACAAGGATATTGATAAGTTGATATTAGTGATAGATCTGATAGAGTTAAGTCTAGCAATGATAGACTTTTATCACATAGTGATAGATGGTCTATTAGAGATGGACTTAAATCACAAACCTAAAAAAAAAATACTTCATTAAATAGCAAAAAAAAAAATTTCTTACATTCACCACTTGATTTTTCTTTCTGTTTTCTAATATCATGTCCATTTTTTGTTTGATTCTCCATTCAAGCTTAAAAAACTTGTAAATATATGACAATGTAGTCAATATAATATATAGTTTATCATTGATATATAGAAGTTTCTCGCTGATAGACTAAATTTATGTTTTTATTTAAGTCTATCAGCGATACCAATCTATAGACTGAAAATGAAAAAAAAATGAACTTTAAACTAACAAGTCATAACCAAAAAAAAAAAAATTTATAAATCACAACTTATATGGTAACAATTACGAACTTCAAAAAAAAATTAAAAAACTTAAATGAAAAAACATAACTTCTAAATTAAAAGTTATAGACTAACCAATCAAAACATACAAACAACAAGCCAAATTATAATAAGAACTTATGAGATTTGAAAGTGAAGAAACGCTACACAAACTATAAGAATTTCAAAACTTGAGTGATAGAATTCAATCAATCAACAATAGACTTGTATCGCTGATAGACTTAAATCATAACATAATATATAGTCTATCATTGATAGAAGTTTATCGCTGATATACTAAATTTATGTTGTTATTTAAGTCTATTAGTGATATCAGTCTTTCGTTGATAGACTATAAACAACAAAAAAAAAAAAAAAACTAGGTAATTTCTTTTGTTATATTTGTAAATTCTTTTATTTTTTGCTATAAATATTACTATTTTATACTCAATTGCTATATTTGCTATCTATTCTTATTTTATTAGAATTATTATTATTTGAAAAAGTGATGAATGGGAATTTGGGAATAGGACACTTGCTCTAATGATCAAATGATGAAGAACAAAAAAGAAATTGTTGCTTTGAGTTTATCCTTTCTCTTTATAGACATTGGCCCATAGTAGGGCCTCAGTCATCAGCAGATTTGAAGCCTTTTTGCTCCACTAAGGACAAATTTCAGCAATTTGATCATGACAATTCACCTAATACTCTCTATTGCAACTAACTAATTTATCAAACTCAAACAAAATTTGAGGATTGAGTAAATTTTTCGTTTACACGTAAGGTATGTTTCAAGTGAAAATCACTTTCATTTGAAAATAGTTGGTAATGATGTATAAGTCATTTTGGATAAAAATCTAAAATGACTTGAAAGTAATTCTTAGTCAGGCACATTAAGAAGTGATTTTTATCGGATTTGTATAAACACTTAAGAGAGAGGTGAATATGATTTAATTAAAATTTTATAAACATTTTCTTAAATAGGCTCAATTAAATAAATTATTAATACACATTTTATAAACAATTTTAATAAAACTCTAATTATTGTGAAAAATAAGATTGATTAGAAATATGATAAAATAAATTCTATCAATCTTAATAAACAAATAAAAGCAATTTAGAACATGCAATAAATTGTTAAGATTCATTTTAAAAAATTAATAGAATAGAGTTAGAGAAAATAACACTGTAATTTTATAGTGATTCGATCAACCTACTCCACTCTTCAAGTGCTATTTGGGAATTTGAATACAATCTCTCGACTCTTTCTACAGCTTAGAGTCAAATGTTACACCACATCTTTTCAAGAGCAAATTCAATTGTTTTCAATAGAAAATTAAATTAAGTTTGTATATAAGTAATTCTTTGAATGTGCTCTAGTTTGAGGCATGGATAACATGGTACACATCTTCTTGAACCCCAGAAGGATTTCTTATGATGAAATCATGAAAAACTATCCATTTAAGAATCAATGGTACTTAAGTAGTAAGTGGTGGGGCTAGGGGCAAAACGATCCTTTTGACCAATTAAAATCATGAGTTGCTTTGGGAAGAATTAGATGAGTCGTTATGGTTATATTCATGGACATAACTTATCTACAGTTCAAAATACAACCTCTGATCTAAAGTGCAGTCACCTTGGGTTAATATTGAGGTTGGTTAATTGAAGAGTTTGATTAACTGATCTTGGCCTGTGCAGCTTAAAGTTTGTTCATAAGATCTCCTTGCTAGCTCATTACTTCTACAACGATGACTTGATTGGGAGAAAATTAAACAATCGAGATCATTTATTTTTTAAATAAAGTGTTTACTTAGGAATTAATAATAAAATAATTATTAATTTTTGATTAAATGAACCGTCAATTGGACTTTGAAAACCCAATTGGATAATTGGACCAAGCTTAGGTCCAGTTAAATAGAAAATGAACCCATTAAGTTTTGGAAGCTCGAATGAGGCAAGACTTACTTTTAGGATTTAGGGAGGGATCCATAAACTTAGACCCATGAGATGGAAGCTCAAAATTTAATTCTGAAAATTAAATTGATTTTTAATGAGCATAGTTAGAAAAATTATGCTAAAATGAGCCTACTAGACTTTTGGCCCAATGCCTATATAAGAAAATTTATAGGGCAAACCCTAGGTGAGTTTTAAGTATTCTTTTTTTTTTAATGCAAAAACTCTTTCTCTCTCCTCCCAAGTAGCTGCCACTAATGGAAGAATTGTTTTTCCTCTTCATTCTCTCATGAGTGCTCACATACCAGTTCATGGTAGAATGAGGCTAATCGAGAAGATCATGTGGAATTCCACATCTCTAGATCTTTGTTATCCTAAAGACATTTTCTTTCTAAATTCTCTTGTTTTTTACGAAAATACTTTTAATAAAAAACTAGTAATTGAGATCAACATGTGTTTTCTGATCAATTGAGTGTGTTTCTATTGGACTTGGCATCCAGATTTGATCCCGTATCTCAAAACAATAATATACCCCGACGAATTTGTTAATTTCACAGGGACATATTACATATTTTTTTAATTTATAATATATTTATTCATAGTTTTGACTTAAAAATACTTCCAAGAATGGAAAAATTGTCTGAAAATTCACGAACGATTATCATAAAACTTCAAACTATATTAAAAAGAAGATGTTCTTAAAATTTTTGGGTTCAAAGTAGAAGAAAATTACAAATTTTCGTTCCAAATATATTATACACTTAATATATCTAGAAGACTTAATTTTATTTATAAAATCCTTAGAACTTCCAATGTCCCCCGGCTCTCGAGCATAATATCAAGTATACCTAATAAAAAAAGGTAGATATATAAGACAACATATTTAACAACAAAATAAAAAATACATACACATAATATATCCAGTGGGCCTACGTAGAAAGTGACCTACGAGTCCTCAAATGTAATTTTCAACCTAAAAGTGCCTATATAACCTTAAAAATCACATAGCCCTCCTGACGTAACATGTTAAAGTGAGAAAAATGTTCATAAGTCACCTCTAGAATGGTTAAATGCAATTTAAGATTTAAAAATAACCTATAAAGTTCCCAAGTGACCTTACAATACGAAACTTACCCCCTTAAAATGTCAAAGTAAGTAAAATGTGTCTAGGTGGCATATGGGATGCTCAAGTGTGATTTCTAAACTAAAAACAAGTTAAAAAGAGTCTAAGTAACCTTAAAGACACTAAACAAGTAATTATTCCACAAGCATGCTAAAGTAGAAAAATGTGTTTGGGTGGCCTATGGGGTGCCCAACTGCCATTTAAAACCTAAACACAACTTAAAAAGGGCCTAAGTGACCTTCAAAACATGTAACCCACCTCCCTAGTAAGTCAAAGTGGTAGAAAGTATCTAGGTGACCTATAGGATACCCAAGTGCAATTTCAAACCTAAAAACAACTTAGAAAGTGTTTATGTGACCATAAAAATCACGCAATCTATCCCCTAACACGTTTAAAGTGAGCAAAATGTTTCTAAAGTGACTTCTAGGGTGCCCAAGTGAAATTTTGCACCTAAAAATAATCTAGGAGTGCCTAAGTATCTTAAGAATAAATAACCCACCATTTAACACGTTAAAATAAGCAAAATGTGTTTGGGTGACCTATGATATGCCCAAGTGTGGTTTAGAACTAAAAACAACCTAAAAGGTACATAATGTAGAGGATATCAATTGAATTTATTATTTTATAGTTTAAACTCTATTAATATTTTGTTGAGTGAGTCAGAGTAGTTTATATTTTATGCTTTTGTCATTGGCTAGCTTATTTAAACTTTATTGTATTCATTGATGAAATTAATGCAAATCACTCTTCACAATTTGGTGAAAAGTTTCATGGTATCGGAGCAATGTTGACTAACCGTCTTGGTTCTCTTTTACACGCCACTGTGCATGTTATTCAATTGCCATGGATACTACTGACTAAGCTTTGCATTCACCAATTTTCCTTCTCTATAACATTTGCAATCTCATTTCTCTTTGCCTCGATTTCACGAATTTCGTTCTGTGGAAATTTCAACTTATAGTGATCCTTAAGGCTCATACATTGTTTGGCTGCATTGATGGATCGTATGTATGTTCGTCAAAGGAAATTTTGTCATCTTCAACATCTTCAACATCCTTTGATTCAACACGAATCAACCCTCCCTATGAAGATTAGGTAGCCAAAGATCAAGTGTTGATGACCTTGATTAATGCGACTATCTCACCCGCTGCTCTAGCCTACATTGTTGGTTGTACCACGTTAAAGCAAGTTTGGGAAATTCTTGAATGACGCTACTCCTCCAGTTCTCACACCAAAATCATGAATTTGAACTGCGATCTATAGTCAATCTCAAAGAAATCAGGAGAATCTATAGATGATTTTATAAAACAAATCAAGGAGATAAATGACAAATTGGTGAACATTTATGTTGTTGCTGATGAAGAAGACCTCCTAATCTACACTCTAAATGGCTTGTCTGCAGATTATAATGCCTTTCAAACTTCAATGAGAACTCAATCGCAGAAAGTAACCTTTGACGAATTACATATTATCCTCAAATCTAAAGAATCGGCTATTGAGAAGCAATTGAAACGTGATGATTTGATAGCACAACCTACGACTTTGGTGGCTTCTCAGTTCAATTCACAACAATGCCCAAAACTCAATCTGAATTTTGGTCATGGTAAACCTTATGGTTTCAATCGAGGTTGTAACCAAGGTCGTGGCCGCATTAATATGCCTCATAATTTTTCCTTCTCAAGGATGAGGGCATGGTGTATCAACCTACTGACACTCATGGTTTTGTCAAACTTATGGCCGCCCTGAACACCGTGCCCTAGACTACTTTAACCGGATGAACTACAACAATCAAGGACGCCATCTACCCTTTCAGCTTGCTAATATGGTGGCTACTTAGAACTTGGCTTCTTGTTCTAGATCCTCTTGTTCAAGACGTTCTTCTCTGCCTCGTTCCACTTAGCTAGTTAACAGACTCTGGCTGCAATGCTCACATCGCTTCAGACTTGGGCCAATTATCTTTAGCATCTAATTACACTGAGGATAGGCATGCTTCAATTGGAAGTGGGCAAACTCTTCTCGTTTTCGTTTCATGTTTTAGACTTCTTCATACTAACTCCTCTTTCCTTTCTCTTAATAATTTATTACATGTACCGTTCACGTAGCCACAAATCTTTTATCTGTTATCAACTCTATGTCAATAATAATTGCATTATCATTTTTTATTTACATTAATTCTTTTTTATGACAAAACATCGAGCAAGGTTTTGTTCTACGAACTTAGTATTAATGGCCTTTACCTAATGTCATCACAAGCGGCTCCTCCATCCTCTTCTCCATCAAATTCAGCTTGCTACGTTGCTCAAGTTGGCACAACTTCTCCCTCTTCTCTGTGGCATAACCGGTTAGGCCATCCTAGACTTCAAATTCTTAATTCTCTTTTACGGTCTCTTCATTTACTTACTTGTATCAACTCTTGTTCTGGTTTTTAATACTGTCTTAGTGGCAAAATCACTAAACTTCCCTTCTCATTCCATTACTGCTTTTGTTGTTTCTTTTGCATTAGTTTGATAATGAGGTATCAAGTCGTGCCCCTAAAACCTCTCTTAATGGATTTAACTTCTATGTCTCTTTCATTGATGATATGGCTAAATTCACATGGCTATATGTTATAACTCGTAAGTCTGAAGTCACTGCTATAATTGGGCGTTCTACACCAATGATTGAAAACATATTCTGAGCTCGTACTAACGTCTCTTGTAGCGATAGAGAGGGTGAATTTGTCAATCATTCTCTTACATCTTTCTTTCATTCCCGTCCCATTCGCCACAAAAAAATTTGTCCTCATACCCCTAAACAAAACAATGTTGCAGAGAGAAAACACAGACATATTGTTTAAGTTGCCTTATCCATTATGTCTCGTGCTTCTATTCGTCTTCACTTTCGGTTCTTTGCCTTTATTGCAACCATTTTCCCTATCAATAGATTACCTCTCCTTCTTTGGGAAATAAATCTCCTTTTGAGTGTTTGTTTCATCAACCTTCTGATTACTCTATGTTCAAAATCTTTGGTTGTGCTTGTTATCCTCTACTCAAGCCCTGTAACACTCACAATCTCCAACCAAAAACCTTTCAATGTGTCTTTCTTGGTTATCCATTAGCTTACAAGGGCTACTTGTGTTACAACTTGAGCAACGACAAACTCTTACATGAAACTATATATATATATTTTTTTTTTGCATCCTCAACCCCTATGCCCTCTAACCTTCCTTATATTTCTCAAACACTTACAACCATTCTCTTCCCTTTCTCCTTTCTACCTCCCTACCTACCTCTGATCCTCTGTCCTCTACTACTTCATCTGACTATAATACCACTCCTTTGTCGTCTACTGCATCTGATTCATGCTCGATCCTTGGTCAATCGCCTGCTATTGTTGTCTCTTGCTCCAATGATATGCCTTTCTCTCCTACAATAGTTGTTCCTACTTTACCACACATTTCTAATAATCATCCTATGGAAACACGTGGTGAGTAAAGAATATCAAAGCATACGGTTATCTTTGTTACTAAGTCTCAGCCATTGTACCTAGAGTTTGAACCTCCCTCATTCACTCCTACCCTCAAATCATTAGTATGGCAGCAAGCAATGCTTGAAGAATATGTTGCCTTGATTAAGCATAATACTTGGCCACTCACCCCTCTTCCTTCTGGAAGGAATGTAATCAATTGCAAGTGGATTTATCTAATCAAGAGACATCTGGATGGCTCTATTGCTGGCCACAAAGCGCACCTTGTTGCTAAGAGTTGACATCAACAAGAGGGCATTGATTTTGAGGAAACTTTTAGTCAAGTAGTTAAGAAACCAACTGTTTGGATTGTATTCCCTTTAGCAGCTCAATTAGGATGGAATTTAAAACAATTCAATGTTAAAAATACCTTTCTCCATGGTGATCTTGGTGAAGAGGTCTATAAGCACAACCACAAGGATTTGTTGATCCTACTCATCCCATACATATTTGCAGACATTTAAATCTCTTTATGGTCCCAAGCAAGCTGATAAAGCTTGTTTTGAGTTCTTTACCTCCCACCTAACGACTCTTGGTTTTGTTGCTTCTCAAGCTAATTCCTCCTTGTTTGTTCTTCAAACTAATGGTGATCTTACTTATCTACTACTTTACATAGACGCTATTATTGTTACTAGAACAAATGATGCTTATATTTCTGATTTGATTATTCAATTGCGTGCTCAATTCGGCATCACTGACCTTAGATATCTGAAATATAGCTTGGTTTAGAAGTGACTCGTTCTATGGCTTGTATTCATGTATCTCAGGCTAAATATGTTAAGGCTATACTCTCTCGATTTGGTATGCTCTCTCCTAAGTCATGTTCCACACTGATTTCTTTACATTCAAATACTAATGTTTGGCCTCGATGTCCTGATGTTGATTTTCAGACTTACAGTGTTCTTGTAGGAGCTTTACATTACCTTACATTTTCTCATTCGGATATATCATTCTCTGTTAGCAAACTATCTCAGCAAATTCAAGGTCCCCAATATACTCACTAGTTGCAGCTGATCGTGTTTTGCATTATATATCATGCTCGTTGTCTTCTGGATTATTATTTCAACAATGTTGACTCTCTCTTTTTTCTTTAGTTGCTTATTCTAACTCAAATTGAGCAGGAGATACATTGAACATACGTTATACTAGTGGTTTTATTATTCTCTTAGGTGGTAATCCAATTTCTTGGGGAGCTTCGAAACAAAGCATTGCATCTAAGAGTCCTACTAAAGTAGAATATTTGGCCCTCACTTCTACTGCAGTTAATTTTTTTTGGATCACACTGTTGGCGTTGATGCCCTAAACCTTCGTGGTCTAGTAATTTTATTCAAATTATTTATTTAATACAATAAGAGTTATTTCATTCGACATTTAGTGTGCATAAAATCAATCCAATAAACTAAGATCCAAGGTTATTCGATGAC
>JAOANK020851160.1:0-22535 GCA_026257165.2 Telfairia occidentalis | reverse complement strand
AGGAGGAGATTTGAGCTACAAGAGGTATGTTGTTCAAAACTCTATTTTTCCTATTTTCAAGCATGATTTTCCAATGTCTTATTAAGCTAATTTGAGTGTTGTGATCCTTATTCCGCTGTGTGTGCATGTTGATGCATCTTTCACATGCATCCTCCATAAGAATTTTATCCATGACTATGGAGGGACTAAAAGCTTTAAGATCACTAATAAACCATCCTAGAGCAGACTTATGTGCAAGCAAGACTTCTAATAATCTATCCTCCTCTACCTTACTTCAGAAATAGTCATAAGGAAGGTAGACGATTCACTTAGAAATGCATAGCTTAGATGATCAGACAATTGTTTCAACTCAACAACATGAGGTTTAACATACTCACATCCATGAATAAGTTCTAAATGCATCTCATATGCAATAGGGCATATAGACAACTCATCAAAAGATTTATGCACAACATCAACATAAAGCATATCTATTTCATCACAGCCAATGTGCAACATACATTTTCCAATCACATTAATAGAATCAACATCATTCGAAGACATCATAAGAGTTCTCAATTCAACAATGGCAAAATCCACAACATCTATGCTATTACATGTACATACCTTGTCTTGGTATTACATAGACCGATAGATCTTAAAGATTACCTCTTCTTTGTCCACCTGTAGGGTGAGTTTACCTCGCTAAACATCTATAAGGGCCCTTCCTATTGCTAAGAACAGTCTTCTTCATACAATAAGCAGCTTAGAGTCTTCTTCCATATCCAAGACAATAAAATCTGCAGGAAAAATGAACTTGTCAACCTTAACCAACACATCTTCTACAATACCTTTAGGGAGTGCCAAAGATCGGTCTACAAGCTCCAAGGAGATGGTGGTTGGTTGTACTTTGCCCAAACTTAATTTCCTGAAAATGGACAAAGGCATAAGGTTAATTGAAATGCCTAGATCACATTGTGCATGTGCAACAGATATGTTACGAATAGTACAAGGGATAGTAAAACTCTCTGGGTCCTTATGATACTGTTGTAACTTCTTCTAGAGGATTGCATTGCACTCCTTTGTCAAGTTGACCTTCTCAAACTACCCAAACATTTTCTTGTTGGACAAAAGATCCTTCATGATTTTTAACATAGTTAGGCATTTGTTCTAAACCACTTGCAAAAGAGATGTTTTTATGCCACTTTTTGAAAATATTTAAGAATTTAGTAAATTGGGTATCATCTTCCTTTTCATGGACGGGTTGACGATAAGGGATGTGATTAGGAATAATAGGGATAGGAACTTCGATGAACTTGCAAGCTTTCTCTCTAATTTCTCCTTAGCCTTCAACTCTTTCTCCTATTTTTTCTAATTTGCATTCTCCCCCTTCTTGCTCTCATCCTCTTCTTCAGAGGCGGTCTCTACTTTCCTTTTGGGTTTAGCGAAGGACTTACCACTCTCATTGTAATCGCTTTGTGATGCTTCTTAGGGTCACCTCCGTGTTACTAGGAAATTTGTGGCAATCTAGCGTACTACTTTGTTTTCCATGGTTATAGTTCTATTTTGAGACTTCGCTATAAATGTTTCTGGCATCTTCTTCAGTGATGGATCATCAGACTGATTCTAGGAAGGTGATGATGTGAATTTAGGTGCTCTCTGCCAAACATTCTTAGTATTAACGCATAAAAAGTTATCGTGGTTATACAAACATGGATGATAGTGGTTTAATAACTGGGATTATTGAGAATGGAACTAATTCTACATAGGGGCTCGCTGTTGGTATCCAAAGTTTCGGTTTGTATAATGGACTTCCTCAAAATCTTGCCCTTGGTTCATCTGATAGGCATTGTAGGGTGTCATGGACGTCACAGATTGTGTGTAACTTGGCATCACAATATTGTTCATAGCATTAGTTAACATGACATTTGAGCCTTAAGGGCGCTTACCTCATCTAATTCGTAAATCCCCACCACTCATGATGTGGACCTTTTAGATGGCCAGTTGTAACAAATGGCTACCATATCCTCAAGGAATGCCTGAACAACTTCGACAGTCTTAGAGAAAATCGACCATCCTGTGGCTGCATCAACAATGGAGTTAGTGGTACTAGATAAACCAATACAGAATAACTATACTCGTAGCCAATCTGGATAGTCATCCTGTGGGAATTTTCTTAGCAGCTCCTCATATTCCTCCCAAGCCTCATATAGCTATTCACCACCAACATTCCTAAAAGTTCCAATTTATGTCCTTAATCTCTGTGTTAATTGGTGCATGCATGATACTGGGCTGAGCATTGGGGATCCTAAAGTAAGATTTACTCAAATGAATAATAAGAAAATTAAAAATACGTTGATCCCCGACAACGATGCCAAAAATTTGATCACACCCAACAACGTATCGCTGCAAGTGACACGAGTCAATCATAGTAATAAAAAGATCTGGAGACTGAGTATCATCCATTGAGAATCAAGATTTCTAAATTTCTTAGTAATTGATTAATACGTTTGATTTTATTTAGGGAACCAAAGGTCATGCATCGAGTTTATTCTCGAGACAACAATAAAACGAGGCACCCTAATGGTGAAAAATTTAAGAGATGGAAGGTTCTAGAGTGTTGGTGTATTTAACGACGCAATAAAATGATCAAATCACTCGTGAAATGCATTTGTTTGCCAATTAATCTAAGTCTAGAATTACTTTTAGTTCGATTTCCTCTCTTGAACTTAATCACTCTGACTAAGCTATCGTAAATGAATCTGTTCTAGTTAGAACACACGAGTGGCATTAAAAACATTCATTAAGAACCTCACATGCTCTCATATCACTCTCGTGCATACAAGAACCTATGTCTAAAATCCAATGCCTAATTTATTACCCTCTCTCGGGCAAGATAACAAATGTAGCATCCCAAACAATTTTTAACCAAGTAATTGAAGACATAAAATGATGGAAATTAGAAGAAAAAAGGAAAAATATGCATTCCACAAAGAAAACATTTAATAGTTCATAAAGACAACACCCTAAAACCTAAGAAAATTAGCTACTATACGTTCTACTAAACAACCTAGAAAATCTCTGTACAACATAATACGTACAAGAATAATGGCAAAGAAGGCACTCTTGGAGGATCACAAGTGGAACGCCAAGCAAAGGGCGGAAGGTTGCGAGCTTCACAATAAAAGCAAAGTTTGAGGAAGCCTTTTGCAGGGAAGGTCCACCAGAATGAGGAAGGCAGAAAGAGAGACTGCACGCTTTTCAATCTACACCATTTCCACCTTAAAATCATTTCTTGATGTCCTGATAATAGATCCCAACCACTACGAGGACACCCACCAACCTCCAGCACAAAAATCCAAGATGATTCTGTCGTAGACTCTAAAAAATCACACCAAAATTTTGTCTCTCTGAACACTAAAGTAAACAAACTATTTATATTGCATTCTGCCGGTAGCGTCAAGACGCTAGGGGCAGTGTCTCGATGCTACCCAAATGATGCACCATCAAAACGTGCATTTTTGCATAGAATTAAGGTGACACCATGTGTAGCATCGAGACGCTACTTCGAAGCAAAAGGGTGGGTGAGGGGAACCCGGGTGCCATCGAGATGCCATGCATTCACACACGTATGTTACGCAACTACATTGAAAAAAATTCCAATATTTGGGCATCTCAACAGCCTAGCCTAGCGTTGAGATGCCCTGCCCTGGATTGTTTACTTATTTTGGCCCGATGTCTTTGTTCCTTGGCCAAATTTACTCTTCTTAGGCTCGTATTTTAACCTAAACAACATTGGATCCATATTTTTATTACAGAATGTTCGGTTCCTTTAGGTTCAACAAAGAAAAGCATCAAAGCACACTAAAACCACAAAAAATTCCTAAATCTAAAGCCCTAAAATAACACTTGTTTAGTGTTATTGGTACCTTTGAGGTATAGCGATTCTCAAATTATGATATATATTTTTCGAAAATACACATGCTAACATTTTCTTTTATGTGCCAACTTGAGCATAGTCCAACTAATTAGTATATATAACCTCAACAAGAAGGTTGGAGGTTCAAATTCCAACTCCCACATATTATTGTAGTGAGAAAAAAAGCATTTTCTTTACGTTAATGTTCATATAATTAACTAAAACTAATGGTTTCTGTACGTTATCGACTTAAATCTCGGACAATTTTTTGCTATTTATATAATATTTGAAAATATGCTATAAATTGAAAACAAAAAGTTGTGTATACGTCAAAAATAAAAAATAAAAAAAAATTGATGTTTAGTCATTTTATTAAGGCTAAATTACAAGTTTAGTACCTAAATGCTTAAAAGTGTCTAATATGGTTTTGAACTTTCAGTTTTGTGTCTAATAAGTTATTGAACTTTATAAAAATGTCCTATGTATTTGTACACTTTGAACGCGTGAGTTTCATGGATGTCAAGATATAACATTGATGGAAGATTTGAATGGTGAGTTATGGTTCGAATATGGCCTTGAGATTTTGTTTTACAGACAAAGCTTGATGTGTTCCTTGTGCACAAAGATCTAATACCATAAAAGAAATTGAAGCTAGATGTAAAATAATTCTTATTCATTCTATGTAGTTTTCAATACGTTTCCACAAAAGGCCATAACCATTTTTCGAGAAGAAAAGGGATGAACTGTGCACAAGGAAAGAAAGTTTAGAAAGGTAGAAATAGAAAGAAAGGGAAAAAAAGCTCAAGGATAGAGGGCTGAAGAAAATAAAGGGAAGCTGTTGTTATAAATAAAATGGTTGTAGGTTCCTATAATTAATGTAAACTAATCTAGAATGAGAGATTTTGGCTTTATAGCTGTTGTGCGAAGGAAACAAGCCTTTGGTTTATGTTTTGGCAGAAGTGAAAAGAGATGGAAGCAGTGTGTATTTGACAGCAATACAGCAATATTGTACCTTGGCATTTTGACCAACAAATTCGAACTAATGAATGTAAAACAAATTAAACCTTGATTATTCGAATTTGGTGTTGATATTGCATTAGTTTTATCAAAGTATATGAATTGTTTAATTAATCATTCTTTCTCAGTCTTTTCATCAATTGTATTTGGTCTTTAAATTTTACAATTTTACAGTTTAATTCCTGAGTTTCCACGTAAAATGTCAAATAAAATATACACTCGAAAGAAATTGAAATGGAAAACCTGGCGACACATTTTGTTATTTTTGAATGTAGAAAAGCAAAATAAAGAAACAAAAATGACATCCTAATCACCAACATGTTCTAGTTAAATGATTAATCAAACAAACTTTCTATTTTTTTCAAATTATGAACATCTTTAATTAAGAATTTAAAACAGAATTTAGTTAGACCAACTTTATCATTTACTTTGTTTCAAGTTCTTATTTATATTACATGGCTATAAATATCGAATAAATGCTTGTTTTGCATCATCATCCAACTTGGGGGCATTCAATTTCAAAGCAAGCCATCAACCTAGTGAATAAAATGAAACAAATGAAAGATATTGTTTTAGCTTTTGCTTTCATCTGGTTAAACTTTAAGGCCTATTCATTGCCTCTTTCAACCAATGGAAGGTGGCTTATAGACATTGCAACAAGCCAACGCGTGAAGCTAGTGTGCGTGAACTGGCCAGGACACATGCAAGGAATGCTGGTAGAAGGTCTCCATTGCCGGCCGCTCGATGACATTGCCGCTACAGTGGCAAAGTAGCATTTCAACTGTGTGCATTTGACATACTCAATTCACATGTTCACAGACTATGCCAACTTGACTGTTGAAGAGTCTTTTGAGAATTTAGATTTGAAAGATGCTAAGGTAGGCATAGCTCAAAACAACCCTTCTTTATTGAACATGACGCTGGTTGAAGCTTACAAAAGCAGTGGTTGATTCACTTGCAGCACATGGAGTACGTCATGGTGGTTTCTAATAACCATATAAACCAGCCAAGATGGTGTTGTAACAATGATGATGGCAATGTCTTCTTTGGAGACCGCTATGTTGATCCTCAAGAATGGCTACAAGGGATTGGTTTGGAAGCGGAAAATTTAATAAATAAATCTCAAGTATGTTTTTCTTTTTTAAAAAATTAGTTTTTGGAATAAGCTACAATTTTAGTGACTCTATACGTTACATATTCTAAGAACATTTAAAAAATTTTAAACCATATTTAATTTGAGATATCCAAACTGTAAAAATAACGATTGTTCTAACTTGGTTGTTTACATAAATTTTTTAAAGCATTCGTATTAGTCATGATTTATAGGTTGAGGGTTTGTTAAAATCACTACAATTACATATTGTGTTGAACATAAAAGTACATTTTAAATTCAACTTCTAAACCTTCATATAGCTACCTCTTACTTAAGTATTTAATATCTGAAAAAGATTGTAGCAATGAGCCGAAGAAATGAACTACGAGGACCAAACCTAAATGCAGAGAAGCAGATTCAATACATGAGCCAAGGACCTAAGAAATGATCGGCTAAATAGTGACGTTAATTGAAGTTATGTAATATGTATTTTGCATGAAAATTTTATATATTTGGTTTGCGAAGTATTTAATTTGGTTAGCTTGTACGTTTTACTACTGTTGGAATCCTTAATGAAAGACGTTTAATATAATTTGCTTAATTAGGCTTGTTAGATGGAAGAAATGAATATCTTTTAAGTTTTAAATATAATCATCATCCTTATTCTTCTCTTTAGGTTTTTGGACATTTAATTATATTTAGTAGTTGGGTGCTCTATTATTTGTTAGGTACTTACATATATGTATATATATAAATCATATATAACTTTTCTAGAGTGAATATAATTTTTCTTTTTACTCAACAATATAGTCATAAACGTTGATCATTATGTTACAAGACGTTGGTCATAACAAGTTCAAACCACTGACTTTGCGTGTCTTGGATGCAATTTGGCTCCCCATTTGTCCAAATACAAGAGTTGGCTATAATTTTTTAAGAATTGGAACTTTCAATCTACAAGCGAAGAGTCTTCCATCTTGGATGAATGTAGCCAAATGAAGCTTAGAATTAAAAATGACTCTCCAAACACTTTGTTGATCCAAACATTCACTTGAAAGAGATGCTCCAGGGTCTTCTCTATTGGCCTTCAAGCATAAACCTACGGTTGTCTTCCTGATTGAAGCGTCATCCACTCCATAACTCCATTCACTTGGAAATGGAGCAATTACTCAGAAAGGTTCCATTATTGTCATTCGAGGCTTGAAAACATTCGCCACTTTATGGGTGGTACATAACGTAAAGGAATGATGCATTGGAATTTGGATCTATGTGCCATAAGAATGTAACACAAAACACTAGTTTAATTGTTTACCAGTGATTTCGTTAATTACTTTCATATAATAGTTTTGTTGGGTATGGATTCTTATGCAAATTCAAAATCAGTAATATATAATTACTTCCGTTTATAACATTGCTTGTAATAGATGAAACCTCTTGACAAAAGGTAGGGCTTTTAATTTGGGTTCAATTGGAATCGAGAACTCCGAAAGCTTCGGTAGGTTTTGATTGACCTTTTCCATAATATTAGCTTCCTTGCCAAGTCCACATCGCCCAATTTAAATCTTCTTGTGCAAGATGAGCTGCGAAGTAACTCATGAACCGATTTTCTGCATTGTTCACATCTCTTTGATCATACCCATATTTGCTAACAAACGACATAAATGGATTTGGTCCTTCCATTACAAATCCAGCATGGCCAATGAAGCCATTGATGATAATTGCTCATATATTCGGATATTATTCCATGGTCATTATACAAATTTACTATCAGAATCTCCACTGAAGGAATACAAGTGCACTTCGAAAGCAAATTTGTAGTTTGAGGTGCTTATACTCAAGGGCTTCTTCGTTAAGCATCCGAGATCATTATCATAATTTAGGTCTTAAACAATCACTAGAACTGATGGGTTGATGTTGTTAATTGTAGTTAATATAGTTGTTCCAATCATTTATATTTTCCATCATGCCTAATCTCGTTTAGTACACCTATTGTTACCACCTAAATGTCATAAAAAAAAGTCTTCTTTTATTAATGAAATAGTATAGAAGTTATTTTCAAATATAATGCTTGGGGTTTAGTTTGAAGAAACAGTGAAAATCCTTTGATCTATTACATATCGAAGCATTGAAAAACTAAGCTAAGACCTTGTAACCATTCTTGAGGGTTAAAATTACGATTTCCAAAAAAGCCATTGCGACTGTTAAGAGAGCAGCACAATCTCAGCTTGCTAATGTCGTTGCCATCAATCACCATGAAACCACTAGCTCCAAGCACATCAATAATAGCTTTATAAGCTTCTTGATGGCTTTGTTGAGCACAAAAGGGTTATATTGAGTCAACCCAACTTTGGCTTGTTTCAAGTCAAGAAGATCAAAGTTCTGTTTGATTGTCCTATTAGCATAGTGATTGTACCCAACTATGCGTCGCCACAATGCACGGTCCAATCGTAATATATTAAGCATTCTGAAGATCGAGTATCATTCTCTGGAGATCGAGATTCTAATTCTCTTGGTTATCGATTAATTATTTCGATTTTATCTTGGAGAACAAATTTCATGTGATGGATCTAATCTAAAAAGCAAGTAAAAGACTTCTCTAATGGGTATGTAAACAAAGAGAAATCAATGAACAACGTAGTTCTAGGGTGTTGGCGTTATAAACGACGCAATTAACTAATTAATTAAACTCAAGATATTAATTCATTTGCAAATTTTCTAAGACTCGTAACTTGCATTATATTATTTATAAAATGTATTCTTATATGTAATATTTATTATCCGTTTTTATGAAAATCATAGGCTACTAATGTAATCTTCAACAATATGTAGTTGAGATACAAGAGGATCATATTCACGAAGTAACCTAAAGAGTCTAAAGTATATGGAAAAGGTTCAATGCCTTATCTTGGTGACACTATTGATACAACTCACTTTGTAAAGGTTCAAATGATTTGATCCAAATCGTTCATGTGGAGACATGTGAATGGGAGTATCATATACAATGAGTTTATACAAGACTGGACAATGAAATATTTTATCTCTCTTCATAAATTCAGTCAAAGAGAAGATTAATATTTCGCACAATGATCATATGCGACTCAATCTCAAGCCTGAGTGAATTATGAACTTCTACCTGTAGAGGCACGTTCTTTGATTTATATGGGTGAGAATGACTTTTGAAGCGAATTCAATAAGCCTACTTTATTGGCGATATGACCAAACATGGAGCTGCGAACATAATCTCACAAGATGGAATCGACTTCTTCTATTACAAGGTAAGTAGATAAGTAATTCCCTTTAAGTGTTGATTTTATGACTTGAAAATGGGGTCCCACCGTGTCACAGGCCCAAAACGACTTAGTTTATGGTTGGATCATAATAATATTGTTCATTAGATGTTCAGTGGTACTTAAGGTTTAAGATGTAATTACTAGGGTAAAACGTGATGGGATTGATGCCCTAAAGCTTCGTAACTTGTATAATATAATTTATAAAATAAATTTTATATGAAATATTTATTATCCATTTTTTGAAAATCATAAGTTACTAATGTAATCTTGAACAGTATGTAGTTAACATACAAGAGGATCATGTTCAATAACTAAAAAGTCTATAGTATATGGATAAGGTTGGGTGCCTTATCTTGGTGACCCTATTGATACGGCCCACTTTGTAACGGTTATAGATGATTTGATTCAACTCATTAATGTTGAGACATGTGAGTGGAGGTATTATATACAATGAATTTGTATAAGACTGACCGCGAATTATTTTCTCTCTCTTCATAAATCCATTAAAAAAGAAGATTAATATTTCACAAGATGATCATATGCGACACAATCTCAATCCTGAGTGAATTATGAACTCTTACCTGTAAGGACACACCCGTTGATTTACATGAGTGAGAATGGCTTTTGAACCCGATTCAATAAGCCTACTATATTGGGAACATAATCTTACAAGATGAAATTCACTCCTTATATAGTTTAAGTAGATGAGTAATTCCCTTAAGTACTAATTTCAGGACTTGAACAATGGGGCCCCACCTTGTCACTAGCCCTATACGAACTTAGTTTATGGTTGGATCATAAACATATTGTTCTGTAACGTCTCGTTATTTGAATTAGTGTTACTTATTTATTTATTTATTTATTTATTTTAGATTTATGAAGTGATTTAGAATTAATCTATTAATTAGATAAATTTTTGGAGTGAAAATTAATTGGTTTTATTGGATTAGGAAAAGATTAAGGAATTATTTAGATTTTATCTTCTAGAAAAGAAAAAATAGTTAAAGATAATGACATTTTATTTTATTTTATACCAAATTGGAATAAGATTAGGATTTATGGAAAACCTTATAAATATGCATGTTAGGAGACCCTAACCACCAAGCCTTTTCTTTTTTAAAGAAATTCTTTCCTCCTCCTTTTTCCTCTCCCTTTCACGCCAACATTTTCATGCCAACCTCCAAGGATTTATTAGGCTTATTAAGAAACTAGGTAAGTGACTTCGCTCCTAGATAAACCATTGGGCTAGGTTGGTAACTTGTTTGAATTGTGCGTTGTATGTGTTGATCATGCCTATCTTCTTTAGTTTTTGAATTGAGCATGATGATGTGCTAGTGTGTTAAGCATGTTGTGTATATGGCTGCTATGTGATTGTTATATGCCATGACTATCGGTTGTATGTGATGTATGGATGCTAGGGGCATTAGTGGAATATATTCATGAACTAAACTCCGAGTTTTTAGTGGAGTGACCTTTAGTTAATGAATGAAAATTAATTAATTAATTTTGTATCATTGAAGCTTATAATCTATAGGTCAATAAGGTCCCCTACCTAGCTCACAAAAATTTTAATGAATTAGTTATGTTGAAAGAAAATAAATTTTAAAATGTTCAAATTTAAATTTAATGTATTAGATGCATTACACAATAAAGGGAGAAATAAATATATTTGTTACATTGATTAAAAGAAATTTTATAGATGTAAATTTAATATATAAAGTTTATATTAAAATAATTATTTGAATGTGATTCAGATAATTAAAATTATTTTAATTTATAAGACATTAAAATATATGATTCGATTTGATAAATAACTATTTGAATGAGATTCAAATAATTTGAATACAAAATTTTATTAGGCTTAGATTCTATCCCAAGTCCTTATAAATTGAACACTTTGGTAAGCCCATATCATTCAACTCTTGAGAAATATGCTATTTTTCTCTAGAAATTTTTCTTCAATCTTTCAATGAGGTTTCCACTAGTCTTAATCCCTTTCAGTCATAGCCACGAAGATCTTACGGAGAATTTGGTTGGAAGTTGTTAGAAAGATCTTAAGAAGAAGTTGTTGAGATCCAAGAACGTCTTGTAGAGGAGTTGAAAATAATTGTTTCTTCAAAGATATTTTTTTTCCTTACTATATAATTCTAAATTAATTTCAATGTCGATCTTATATTCTAAATTGTTTAAAATCAAAATTTCGTTGCGTGATGAATCGTTTATTTCTACAATTGGTACCAAAGAAAAATTTTAATTTCAATTTAGAATTAAAATATTGTGTAGTATGAATTGTTTTAAGACAATTGTTTTCTTCATATCCATGTATGTGATGCATGTTTAGTTTGCAATTTGAGTAATTTGGCTTATTTTGACATTAGTGTTTGTTCATTGATTAGATCAATTTTGAATTGCATAAAGGTTAGTTTTGTTGTAATTTTGAGAAGAAAGATTATGCCAATCAATTTTGTTTAATAATTTAATATGTTTGATATACTTTTTAATATTTATATGCCTGTGATGTATATTTTAAATTTGCATGTTGATGCATGATTATTTATATTTCATAAGAGTATGTCATATAGTTTTAAAATTCCTACCACAGATTGAGCATATCGTGTCTAAACATTGTTATTTTGAGTATAATTGTTATATTTAAAGTATTGGATTTTTTTTTTTAAAGAGTTTAAACGTTGAATAAAAGCAAAAATTATCTCGACTAAGGTTAATTTGATAAAATTATTTAATGAGATATTTTATAATAAGATTAGAATCAAGTATTGATAATTTATTCAAACATTTAAAATTTGAACAAAAATATATTATATCTATTGTTTTATAATGAGATTAGAAATATTTAAATGTTGAATAAAGTTATAAATTATGTATTTATTCCTAATAGAATTAGAAATATAAAATTTAGATAATTTATTCAAATTTCAAAAAGGTTTGAAATTTGAATAGAGATATTTTAATATCTATCATTTTCTAATGAGATTAGAAAATATTTAAATTTTGAATAGAGTTATATATTATCTATCTATGTTCGAATAGGATAAAAAAGTCTAATATGGACAATTTTATTCAAAATTTAAAGAGATTAAAATTTGAATAGAATTAGATTTTATTTATTATTTTGTAATGAGATTATAAAACATTAAAATTTTGAATAGATTTATATATTATCTATTTATTTTCTAATATGATTAGAAATCTAATATGGATAATTTTATTCCAAATTTAAATCGATTAAAATTTAAATTGAATTAGATTCTATTTATTTTTTCGAATGAGATTAGAAACTTCTAAATTTTGAATAGAGTTATTATTGTATTTTCTAATAGTATTAGGAAATCAAACGTTGATTTATTCAAATTTGAAAAGAGTTTTAAAATTTGAATATTTTTTTATGAGATTAAAAAAATATATTATTTTTGTAAGGTAATTGTTTTCTTTTAAAATTTAAATGGTTTGTAACACCCCATATAAATATTTTGTAATTTTAGTATAAGTTGTGAGGAAGACAGTTTTTATATAATTTAGATTTTTTTTGAATTATTGACTATGAGAGAATAAATTGGGTTACTTTGAAGAAAATTAAGTATTTTGAATTTTTGAGGATTTTTATATAAAAAGAAAAAAAAATAATTAAATGAGAATAATTTGGCTTGATGGCATTTTTGTAATTAAGCTAAATGAGGCTAGAGTTAGGGTTCCAAGGTGTATCCTATTGATAAGGATCATGGTGTTCCACGAGTTCCAACGAGATTAACAAGCATTCATTCTTCATCTACAAACTGGGATAGCTTGGTTCAACCTCAATTTCATGTGTTACATGCTAATTCATGTGAAGGTAAGATCGATAGTTTGTATATAGTTTTTCGTTTTTGTTTGGTATGGCCTACAATCATGTTTTTTTCTCCTTTTTTTGGCCAAAAAGTTAGTTTTTGAGTGCAACAAAAGGTGAAAAAGAGCCCCGAGGACTAGATCTACACGTTGGTGAAAATGGGATGTTGATCAGAGCAACGGTGAGCTCTCACGTCCTGGGGAAAGAAGCTACCCATAGGTGGCGCGTGAGCCACACACACCAAATTTAGGCAACGCGTGAGTGCACGTGTGAGCTTGGTTTTGGAGCGTGGTTGGTGGCATTGGAACTGCAGTGACCTAAAGTTTCAGGTCTGAGGGCGCGTGATCCGAGATTCTACGGTGCGTGGTCTGGGATATTCTAAATAGTAAGCTCCCCTTGGTGTGTTGTCCTTTTATGTAGCCTCGAAACATGTTAAAAATTAGTTTTAAGACAATTTTCTAAAGTAAATTTCATGTTTGACCTTAGGTTGACCAAGTGTGCTTTGACCGCCTTGCTAGGAAGTTGTAGGACTCGTTGTGGTAAGTGAGTTCACTTACAGACCCGTTAAGAGCTTAGGTTGGATAATGTATATTTATGGTGTTTTATTACATGTATGTGTAGGTTATCTTCATGAGTAGTATGATCTGCCACGTATGATATAGTATCCCATGATATGTGATGTGGCATGTATGACTTTGATATGCTTAGGTAATATCCTACCATGCATATAAGCATGCTTAGAAATTCTTTGCTGAATTGTGATGTGGTGATACTTATTTTGATATGACAGACATGATTTAGATGTTAAGATATCATGTCGTATGTATGTGGGACCTTGCATGAACCATAGAACCATGAACCATGATTTATATGAGGGTGACAACTGCCTCCCAGTCCCAAAGAGTCGATGTTTGGCCGGAATTCGACTGTGTTGAATGGGTGTCATCTAGTATCAGTTGCAGTTGACTTCCCCCAATTAAATCGAGGGCCCAACATTCGTATCAAAAGTGAGATGACACCATGGTGGGGTAAAGGTTGTTATTCATCCAGGATGATAAGTACAGTATACTGTCAACCATTAAATGATAGGTCCCACAAGACTACTTGTTGAGTTTGGATGAATGTGTGTGCGTGAAAGTTTGACCCTATAAGTGAGGGTACTTACTGGGTTTTTGTTAAAATACTCAACCTTTTATATTTAATTTTTTTCTGGTAAAGATAATAACGGTCGTGGTGGATGATGAGGAAGGGTTCTTATGTGCCATGGTCACAGTTGTTTTATTTATGCACCAGTCTTGGGGTTCATGTATTTGAAAACTTCAAATTGTATTAAACGTTTACCCGTTCGTTACTTCGTGTTTTACTGCGTTTCTTGTGATCCCAATTTCAAGCTTTGTTGAAAACTTCTTTTAAGTTTTAAAAGCATGCATGTAGTAGCAGTCCTAAGGTTAAGTTAACTCGGGTTGTTATACGGTTTAACTTTTTAGTAGAAATTAAGACTTTTCATAATTAAATTAGCTTTTAATAGGATTAAAAACGTGGCTTAAAAATTCACTTAGATTCAGTAATCATATAATTAATGATTAATTAAATATTATTGAATTTAAAATAAAAATTAACTATAAGTAAACTCTGTCTAAGGAAGGTTTTGACAAGGCTGGGGTATTTAATGTAACAACTCAACTTAAGATAATCTTAGGTGAAGGATGTACATACATGCTAGCATAGTGGAAGGGATCGATTTACACTCAAATAGGCTCAATTTAAAGGATAAAATCATGTTTTTTAAGGGAAAAAACAAGAGTTTTAGAACACATACCTTGGTAGCTCAAATTCACCATTGTTTCTTAGCGGATTGAGTCAAGAACACCACCAGGATCACTACTAGAGTCTTCCAGGCTATTCTCCGACCTTAGAACAGAAGGTGGGATCCTTACTTGTGGTGAATTTGGGAGGAAATAGGTGAAGGTTGGCGTTTGTTCAACACATGAACATCAACCAATTTGGGAGCAAATTGAAGTCTTCATCAATCTCTTTGTGCACGAATATGATCACCATTTATAGGTGATTTCATGCACAACAACCTCCTCCACAATTGACACTCAATTGGTGAGGTATCAAGCTCAAATGGGAGGTGGCAAAAGGAGATGGAAAAATGAAATGAAAATGGGAAATCCCCAATTTCCATTTTCTTTATTTTCCTTTTTATTTTTCATTTCATAAATTAAAGTAAAAAAAAAAAACTTAAATTAAAAACCATTTTTTAATTTAATTATTTTAATATCCACTATTAAAATAATATTATTATTTTGCCACCGATCCCAATTTTTTGAAAAAACTATTTTTTCGAATATGAATCGTATTCATATATATAACATTTAAATCTCATTTAAATGTTGTTTTCAACTCCCTTTGATCGTTTAATTCATAATTAAACGTCGGAAAGTTAAATATATCGTATATATTTAACGTATACTTCATAAATCAAATTTGAACACTTCAAATTCATTCACCACACTATTCTAAGGTTTTACACAATGTGAGCTAGCCGAGGGACCTAATGGACCTATAGATCATGAGCTCCAACGATCCAAGATTAACCGATTAAACTCTTTAACCCAGCTAACCAACGTTCGTTAACTAACGAGTCACTCCATTAATGCCTATAGCTGCAATCTCCTCACTATAGTTATATTTTTGTCAATTTGATATAACCATGATCAGTAAGTCAACCCTTCACAGGTTGTTCGTAATCTCAGTTAGGTCAAATTACCGTTTTACCCCTAAGTTACCTCTTGTTTCTTAAGTACTACTGACCCTCTAATGAACAACTTGGTTTGTGGTCCAACCACCAAACCGATTCCCTCTCAGGCCAATGAGAGGGTGGGGTCACTTATTCAAGACCTGGAATCAGCCCTTAAGGGAACAACCTCTCTACTATCCCTAAAGTTGGGTAGTAGTGAATTCCATCTTACAAGACTATGTCCCCAGCTATCTACTCGTCTTACCCATGAAATGTCTCATATTAAGCAGACGCTATTGGGCCTCTCTCACCAATGCAGATCTAAGGATAATCTGGAATAGACAAGAGTTCATAGTTAGCTCAGGATTAAGATCGAGTTACCTAAGTCATCAGTTTGAAATTAGTAAGTGTTTTCAGTAAACGGTGTTATAAAGAAACAATGATTATTTTGCGGTTCGGTCTTATGCAAACTCATTGCATAGGATGCCCTCACTCACATGTCTCCACATGAACGATTATGGATCACATTATTTGTATCATATAAAAAGCGGGCCGCGTCCCATAGTGTCCCTAAGATAAGGTACCCAGCCTAATCCTTATACTATAGACCATTTTGGCTATTTACTTAAATCAGATCCACTTTTATGTCTCCACATAAAGTTCGTACTCATATTATAGGCATGGGTTCTTAGTTTATTGGATTTATAGAGTTATACTTAACCATTTCCTTTATTCAATAACACCTTTACTGAATAACTTCAATAACTATTTTATTGATAATAAAATATGTTTACAATGTTTACAAGCCATGAGTTTTAGGACATAAAAACCCAGCAAACTCCCACTTGGACTGAAACTCCATGGCATACAATGTTGATGAGTTAAGAGAGAGAAAACATTAAATACAATAAGCTGGGGCATCCCATACCCAAGATTTTCTCCCACTTGCTTTAGATTATAAAACTCTAAGTCCTTGACTCTGAAGGTAACCCTCAAAAACTTTAGCTGAGAGGGCCTTTGTAAACGGGTCAGCAATGTTGTCCTCTGATGCTATCTATCGAATAGTAACGTCACCTCATTGTACAATCTCCCAGATGAGATGGTATTTCCATTCGATATGCTTTCCACGTTTATGGCTTCTAGGTTCTTTAGAATTTGCAACTGCACCACTGTTGTCGCAAAACAGAGTGACTGACAAGTGCATATTTGGAACCACTTCCAAATCATTTAAGAACTTCCAAAGTCATACTGCTTCCTTTACTGCTTCACAAGCAGCAACAACTCTGCTTAATACTCCTCTAAACTATAGCTTCTCCATTTAGAGTGAACACGTATCCCAAACTAGATTTCCTAGAATCTATATCGTTCGGAAAATCTGACTTAATGAATCTCGTAAGAATCAAATCCTTACTCCCATGCACAAGTGCATTGTCCCTCGTTCTCCTAAGATACTTGAAGGTATTCTTAATGGCAGTCCAATGATCATATCTAGGGTTGGACTGGTATCTACTGACAATCCCTACTGCATAGCATATATTTGGTTGCGTACACAACATTGAATACATTAAGCTACCAACTGCTGATGTATAGGTTACACGTCTCATATCCTCAACTTCTTGAGGTGTCTTAGGACACTGTTCCTTAGATAGATGAATTCCATGCCTGAAGGGAAGCAACCCCCGTTTGGAATTCTGTATCTTATATCTAAACAGCATTTTGTCAATAGATGATGCTTGAGACATAGCTAACGTTTTATTCTTACGATTCAAAACTATTTGGATTCCAAGAACGAACTGAGCCTCTCCCAAATATTTCATTTGGAACTGGGTCGATAGCCATTGCTTTATGTCAATAAGAATTCTTTCTCATTCTTAATGAGAAAGATATCATCTACATATAACACCAAGAAAGCTACAGCAAAATTTATGATCCTTTTGTAGACAAAAGGTTCATCGACATTCTGCTCAAAGCAATAAGATTTGATCGCAACATCAAATCTCATATTCCAGGACTGAAATGCTTGTTTTAACCCATAAATGGATCTTCTAAGCTTGCAAACTTTTTGCTCTTGACACTGTTCAATAAACCCCTATGTTTGAGTCATATAGATACTCTCTTCAAGATAGTCATTCAAAAAAGTTGTCGTGATATTTATTTGCCATATCTTTTTGTCATAATATATGGCTATGAAAAAAAGTATTGTAATCGACTTTATCATCGCAACAAGGGAGAAGGCTTCTTCATAGTCCACCCCATCGACCTGGGTGTAACCCTTTGCCACAAGTCAAGCCTTAAAGGTATGTACCTTACCGACATGATCTCGTTTTCGCTTGTAGATCCATTTGCATCCAATAGGTCTTACCTCACTTGGTTGATCTACAAGCTCCCAGACTAAATTGAAGTATATAGATTAAATTTTAAGGTTCATGGCTTTAATCCACTGATCCCTATCTACATCATTCATTGCCTGTTTATAGGATAATGGATCCTCTACCCCATCATCAGGTATGACGAGTTGAGTTTAACTTAATCCCATGTAACGGTCAGGCTAACGAATAACCCTCCCACTACGTCAAGGCTCTCTCAACTCTTGAAAAGAATGAGACTGATCAGGGATATTAGTATTATCAAGAACTCTTGTTGAAGGCCTAGCTCTATCAACAATGTTAATTTTTCTGTAGTTTCTTCAGAAATCTCACCTAATACTAGCCTACTGCGAGCTTTATGATCTCTTATGTGGTCTTCGTCCAAGAACGTGGCATTTGTCAATACAAACACTTTTTTTTCTTGAGGATCATAAAACAGACCACCTTTCGTTTCGTTAGGATAACCTACGAATAAGCATAATTTTGAATGATGTTCCAACTTCTTCGGGTTTTGCACCAACACATGTGTCGGGCAACCCTAAATCCTAAAGTGACATAAACTACCTTTACGTCCTGTCTATAACTCATAGGATATTTCTGAAACATTTTTCGAGGGAACGTTGTTCAAAATATATGTCGCAGTCTCTACTGCATAACTCCAAAATGAACCAGACAACTAAGCATAGCTCATCATCGATCGAACCATGTTCTTTTTTCAGATACACCATTCTGCTGAGGCATATCGAGTGTAGAGAGTTGGGACTTAATTCCATGTTCTATTAAATAGTCTTGGAATCTCAAGTCCATATACTCTCTACCTCGATCAGATCGAAGTGTCTTAATGGTTTTACCTAATAGGTTCTCAACCTCAGCCTTGTACTCCTTGAACTTTTCAAGAGTTTCAGACTTACAGTGCATTACGTAAATGTATTCATATCTTGAATAATCATCAATAAAACTAATGAAAATTCACACCCTCCTCGAGCCTCAACATCCATTGGACCATAGAGATCTGAATGTATAAGCTCTAACTGTTCTTTGGCTCTATGACCTTTTCTAGTAAAAGATCTCTTAGTCATTTTTCCCTCAAGAAAAGCTTCACATGGTGGTACAGAGTTTTCTTCTAACTGATTTAGGAGTCCACTCTTAACCAATCTCCCTATCCTATTAAGATTAATGTGACTGACTCTTAAGTGCCAAAGATAGGTATTTTGAGAAATTTTTGCCTTTTATTTTGGGTTTCTGCTGTTTTGAACATTTCAGTATTAAGTACAGCTTTTACTTTCGTAGGTTTTAACTTGTATTAGTTGTTTTCTAAAGTTGCTGATCATATGTGAATACCTCTTTTCGAAATGAACATTTCATTCATAGAAAAAGATACTTTATACAAATGTTCTTGCAAACAAGAGATAAATATCAGATGCCTATAACAATTAGGAACATATAACACATTTTCCAGTAAAATGAATCTATCTCTAGAAAACAACTTGATGTCCCCCCATGCCTTCGCTGAGATGAGTTCTCTTGATCCAACCCTGAGAGTTATCTCGCCTTTCTGAAACTACTTCTAGGAGCTAGTTTCCTGAAAATAAGAACAAACATGATTAGTGGCTCTTGAAGCCAGTATCCAGGTTGAAAAATCATTTTCCACTAAACACGTTTCAACAACTAGTAAATCATATTTACCTGTGTTTTCTTTTTCTCGGCCAGGTACTTCGTGCAATTTCGTGTCCAATGCCCTTCCTGGTTGCAGTGGAAATACTTTCCCTTGTCTGAGACCTTTCCCTTGCCCTTATTTGCAGCAGGAGTCATAACAATTCCTTTCCCCTTCTTAACCTTCTGAATATTCTTCTTCTTGGAAAAAAAAAGGGTTAGATTTACCCTTAGAGGACGTTCCTCTTGAAAATCTCTTGGAAGAAGCAGCAACATTTGCTTCAACTTCCGTACCTTTATTTTTTAAAAAAGATTGGTAAATCTAAAGCTCGTTGAGAAGGGCTGTCATATTATACTCTATTTTATTCATCATGGCATTAGTTCGAAACTGTAGAAAACTCTTTGGAAGAGATTCCATGTAGAAACTGACCTGACTCTTCTTCTTAATCGCGACTCCATTTACTTCCGTCCAGTCGAAATGGACCATCATGTCTAGAACGTGTTCCCTAACAGAGGTTTCTTCTTTCATGTGGCAATTATAAACGTATTTTAAAGCATCATGCGTTGCCCAAACATTACCTACAAAGAGTCCACGATCTCCTTGGCGGTGACCATTTTCTCATGCTTCTTGGATAATAGACTCGGGCTTTCTCGTTCACCCTTGTCCATCTATCATAAGCCTCCTAAACATTTCGGTTGGCTGTTAGTTAGAATTTTGAGAACACTCCTCAGTTAAAACAAAACTGAGATCATTTATCACTAGTTTCGCATTTAGATTTGATTTTCATATTGTATAATTTTCCTCATTAAACTTTTCGGAAGCGAGTAGTTGGATTATCGAACTAGTCATTATTGAAAAGTAAACAATTCTATCAGTGATTTGATTAACTTTATTTAGTCGATCCAATCAGTTTTAGAAAATTTTAATAACTACCTAAGATTATTTATTTGCAACGATACTTTAGTGACTTAGAGCAATCGCCACCGAGGGGCAGTCAACCACTCCTTCACTGAATCAAGACATTCTTGACCAAACTCTAATACGCGAATAACTTTATCCCATTTGTATTTAGTTATCGCTCATTAGGTCAAAATTTACTAACACTTAGTAAATTTCGTAAGTGTAGATCCGCCCTTTTCAGATTTCAGAGATCAAAATCAAACACGCTCTCTGTCGATGCTTAAAAATGGACCTAAGAAACCCTATCCATTTCTAGAGTTCAAGGTGTTTTGAATCCCATGTCACAACCCTTTTGACTGGGTAGGTGCCCATACTAGCACCAAGGAGGTGCAACATAGGAATCTCACGGTGTGACCTAATGGAAGAGACCATAGGACATGTTGACACATACCCTTCAGCCACTTACTATGAACTACTTCCCATATTCACCTTGTTATTGACTTATGCAGACACTTTCCGAATGGAGCAGTACTAGTAAAAGAGAGACAAGCCCCGCATAAATCTCACGGTGTGAACTCTTAGGGACGTGAGAGCTAAAAAACAATACATCATATGCATTATTTCTCTCCCGCTAAAGTGTTGTATTAGTTTTTGGGTATTCTTTTACTTAGGTATATTCCGGCTAAAAAACAACTTAAGTCTATGTGATTAATCCGAGCATAACTCTTATACTGGATTTTAACCTACGTTGTCTAGGTGACAAATCATTTATTAACTCACATCACTCAAACATGCTCATAAAACTAGGTCAACTCGATCCCTAGGTAGGAGGTGTTCCGTAAAACGTCAGCTTAAATATCCCCAACCTTAGACAGGACCTTTTGTAAACTTAGTTTTACAAGAAATCGACCTAATTTAACAATTAAAGAAGACAGATTTGCTTTGAGTGATTAACCCTAAGTGAGCATGCTGTTTATCTGAGTTATAGATTTTAAATGTCTAATTCATTTTATAACGCTTATAAAAAAAATGACATCCATCCATAACATCCATTCGCATTCATACCAAGAATCAATATAACACTTATACTAATTACATGATATCTATTCATGCAAATCATGCATTATAACACTTATGACATGTTTGCTATGAACCTATTCATGCATAGTATATATTATAACTCTTATAACATACTTGGAATGCATTCTATCAATGCATACTATACATTATAACTCTTATAACATACTTGCAATGCATGAAGCATGATTATCCTTGATAGGTGTATCAACATACATGTCCAGCAGAGTAGGATACAAAACACTCTAATTAGCTCAAATTAATAAAGGAAAATCATGCTTTTGAGGAGGAAAAACAGAGAATTGGTGTACTTACCTCTTGTAGCTCAAATCCTCCTCTATCTCCAGAGAATTGGTGTGCTTTTGAGGACCACCACTAGTGTCTTCCCGACTATTCTCCGGCCTTGGAACAGGATGGTAGGATTCCTTGATTGGTGAATTTGGGTGAAGAAGAGGTGAAGGTTGGCTTAAGGTTCAACACATGAACAACCAACTTTGGGAGGAATTTTTGAACACTTTCATTAACCTTATGATGCACGAATTTGAAGCCTACTTATGGCAAATTCATGCACAAATGTTCACCTTTGATTGACACTCAACCATGGTGATTAAGCATTGATTTTAGGTGGCAAAAGATGGGAGAAAGAAGTTGGA
>JAOANK020851149.1:0-10153 GCA_026257165.2 Telfairia occidentalis | reverse complement strand
TGGATTGAAACAGGCGTCTCGATCTTGGAATATAAGATTTGATAATGCGATCAAATCTTATGGCTTTGACCAGAATGCTGATGAACCTTGTGTCTACAAGAAAATCATCAACAGTTCAGTAGCATTCTTTGTCTTGTAGGTGGACGATATTTTACTCATTGGGAATGATGTAGATCTACTGACTTCAGTAAAGAAATGGTTAGCGGCCCAATTCTGAATGAAAGATTTGGGAGAGGCGCAGTATGTTATAGGGATTCAAATAATCAGGAATCGTAAGAACAAGATGCTAGCTTTGTCTCAAGCATCGTATATTGACAAAATACTTGATTGATATTCGATGCGCAATTCCAAGAGTGGTTTACTACCTTTCAGGCACAAAATTGTATTGTCTAAGGAACAATGTCCTAAGACTCCTCAAGAGGGTGAGGAAATGAGACGTATACCTTATGCGTCGACTGTAGGCAGCTTGATGTATGCTATGTTATGTACTAGACCTAACATATGCTATGTAGTAGGGATAGTTAGTAGATATCAGTCCAATCCAGGATATGATCACTGGATAGCTGTTAAAAACATCCTTAAGTATCTTAGGAGAACGAGGTACGACATGCTTGTGTATGGAGCTAAGGATTTGATCATTATAGGATACACTAACTCTGATATTCAAACCGATAAGAATTCTAGGAAATCCACGTCGGGATTAGTGTTCACTCTTAATGGACGAGCTGTGGTATGGAGGAGCACCAAGCAAGGTTGCATTGCTAACTCTACCATCGAGGCAGAGTATGTTGCTGCTTGTGAAGCTGCAAAAAAGGCTGTGTGGCTTCAAAAATTTTAGACAGACTTGGAAATAGTTCCAAACATGTCAAGGCGTATCACCCTTTATTGTGATAATAGTGGTGCTATGGCAAATTCGAGTGAGCCCAGAAGTCACAAGAGAGGAAAACACATAGAGTGCAAATATCATCTCATAAGGGAGATAATGCATTAGGGAGACTTGATTGTTAGGAAGATCACTTTGGAGCACAATGTTGCTGATCTATTTACAAAGGTCCTCACAACTAAGGTGTTCAAGGGTCACCTAGAGAGGCTAGGTTTACGAGACACGTATCGACATGACTAGGGCAAGTGGGAGTTGCAATCATTGTGCCCTAGTTTGTTGTATTGTTGTACTGTACATTTAGCTTGTATTTGTATTGTACACCCACTAGTTTTAGGACATGTGGGAGATTGTTGGGGTTGACGCCCTAAACCTCCGTAGTCTTGTAATTTTATACAAATTATTTACTTAATAAAATAAGAGTTATTTCGTTTGACATTTAGTGTGCCCAAACTCAATCCAATAAACTAAGATTCTAGGTTATTCTAAGAGAAACTTAAACATGTTTGTAGAGACATACATGCAGATCATGTTTAAGGAACAACCTAAATGATCTGTAGTATATGGATAAAGTTGGGTGCCTTATCTTGGTGACACTAAGGATACAACCCATTTTGTGATTGTTACAAGTGTTGTAAAGTATCACTTCGATCCTAAACGTTCATGTGGAGACATGTGAGTGGGGGTATTCTATATATGTGAGACATGTATAAGACCAGACAAGGGAGTGATTCGTCTTTCAATATAACACTGTTGCTAAAAGAGACTTACACTTCACTAGGATGATCATAGGTGACTCGACCTAAATATTGAGTCATTTGTTAACTTCTGTCTGTGAAGATGATCCTTTGATTAGTATGCGTGAGAGTGGCCGGATATGCCGACTCAATCAGCCTTCTTTTTTGAGGATTTGTTTGAATAGGGACCTGGGAACTCAACTGTACAAGATTGTAATTCACTTATTTATAATTGCTCCTTTAAAAGCTGATATCGGGACTTGATAGATGAGGCGTCTCACCCTCTCACTAGCCAGAGAGGGGTCTAGCTCATAGTTGGACTATGACTATATTATTCATTAGAGATATCAGTGGTAATTAAGGGTTAGAGGTAGCATAGGGGTAAAACGATAATTTTGACCCAGCTGTGACTACGAGCAATTGTGAAGGGTAGACTTACTGTAGATTGGTTAAATCCATGGACACATAAATATATCTACAGTGCGAAAAGTGCAGCTATCGATCTTTAGTGGAGTGACCGATAGTTAATGAAGATAGACTAGCATATTGAGCATGTGGTTTGGTGGATTGTGATTGAGAATGCTATACGCTATTAGACATTATACATATGTGATGTATAGATGCTAGGGGTAATATTGGAATGTTGTATATTGGATGTCTTATGGCTTCGAATTATGTGATAAGTGTGTGGGATCTTTCTTTTTATAGCATGGTTTTTATTGCATGTTCATGTGTTAAGAATTATACCATCTCTTCTTAGTGCTGTGTTTGAGGGCCTCCATGAATGTATTCTCTGCTTTGTGTTGTTGTGTGCTCTGAGGTGTCTCTATGAGATTGTATATCTTCGCTTAGAGCTGAATAGAGAACCTCTTTGAGATATGTTGTCTGCTTTGTGCTGCTGTGTGCTTGATTGAGGCGCCTTGAGATGGTATACCCTTGTGAGAATCCCACATTAGTCCTATGTTGTGTGTGGTTGCATGTTTGACCACAGGGTCAAAGTTACTTACTGGGTATACTTTTATACTCAACCTATTCCTTTATGTTTTTTTTAGGAAAGGAGAAAACCTACCGAGGTAGCTGACGAGGAGCAAGTTGCTACAGGCCATGAACACATGTTTTGATATTTCGCCATATGTTAATTTCATTGTTTTTGAGTTCTATTTTCGATCTGTTGATCGAGTTTGCATTTTTCTTTCATATGTACTTTACCTTATCATAGTATTTTTAAATTAAAAATCGGGATCCCAATATGTTCCATTGAGCTTTGAAATTACTTAATTCGTTATTTTCTTATTTAATAAAGATCCTTTTGCAATGAGTTACCTGAAAATCTGTTGTGTCGAGCATGCATACTAGTAGTAGCCCTAGGTAATTTATGTTTAGAAGTTGGGTTGTTACAATTGGTAGCAGAGCTATACGGTTCTATAGATTGCATACACCGTAAGCACTATTGTGTTATCATGGCTATGTTGCAACCCTCTCGTCACCACCAGGTATGCTTCTAACTTAAGTTAAGATTAGAATTGTTTAAGAAATTGTGTTCAGATTGCACGTGCCTTGTGACAAGGCTTGTATGATACTTGCCTTATAGATAGGTTGATTTGGGTTAGTTTTTAGATCATGCCCCCTGACGGAAGAGGAACTAGTCTGCAAGATAGGAGTCGAGGTCGTGGTGGGGCTAAGCCCCCTGCGGAGCCGAGGATCAACCGAAAGTGTAGCTAAAGGAACAACCTAATGAGCGATGGGTAGGTCAACCGATTCCCCCTACAACAGAGCCTTTGATGGAAGAGTCCATGCAAGCCATAGTAGAGATGGCAGTAAGCAGTCAGATGCTGCAATTCTTCCAGAGTCGTGGAAGCATGTTGACCCAGGCTAGATACCTGAGGGACTTTATGAAGTACAACCCTCAAATTTTCAATGGCGTGGCAGTCAACCCTACCAAGGCGGAGTCTTGGTTGTCCTCCATCGAGTCTATTTTTCGATACATGGATTGCCTCGAGGAGCAAAAGGTCTAGTGCACTGTCTTTTGTTAGCTTTAGGGCTTCAATCAAACTTAATATTTTGAGGATAACAAACTTATTTATTTTACTGATAATTTTAGCATTTCTAAGTGTTAACAAATGTAGAGCTTGAAAAGACATTTTCAACACACTTGAAGCACTCGAATCGGACATCAAACAAAGAAGTTATGCTGAAAAGAAGACTGGTTAAAAAAAAAAAAGAAACCGCGCACGAGGACTAGACTCGAAAAGAAACCCCTATGAAGTGCATTTCTCACCCATTTTTCTTTCTTTTTTTCTTTTCAAATTATAGCCGCTTTTCTTTCCATTTTTACCAAATAAATCTCCACCTTTCATCTTTAAGACCTAAATCCAATGGCTAATCTTCAATATGCTCTTATTTCTTCTTAAACGAAAAATTAGCCTTCTTTGCAAAATAACAAGCTTTCTTTGTCAAAAAAATCCTCTTGAATCTTTCCTAAAAGTGCCCAAATTCTTCTAAATCTCTCCCTTGCAAAAATCCATTCACCCTTTGTGAGAGTTACATTTGTGAGAGCTTTTTGTTAATATTTGTGATTCAAAATTGTGTAATCCACCTACTTAGAGGTATTGTTAGTTTTTTTTTAATTATATCAGGTTTTGTATTAAGGTGTGGGTACACCTTGGGTTGTGAGAAAAAGAAATTGGTTGGATCTTGAACCAGTAAAAAGGATCGTCCGTTTCTCTTGAGCCAAAAAAAAGAGGGTTGTTCAGTTTGGTTCTCATCCGCAAGAGGGCCGATTGCAATAAAATACCCAAGGAGTCTTGGGGAGTGGAGTAGGCAAATTGTCGGACCATTATAAATTTTTGGTGTCCTCTTTTCCTCTCTCTTTATTTTTGCATTTTACATTCTGTTTAATTAATTTGCTAGTTTCGCATGTTAGGATTGATCTGATAAACTGTGCTAGTTTTAACTTATCTTTTGAACATATTATTGATTGAGTATTTGAAATTGATTACTAATCTTAGGACTAAATTTTTTAAAAAAACATTGGTAGGCAACCCTATTCACCCCTCCTCTAGTGTTGCCATTCGATCCTACATCTTCATGCTATGAGACAACGCATTACTTTGGTGGAATCCGCTGAGCGCTCCTTTGGCACTTCATCATCCACTTGGGCCCAGTTCAGAGAGGCATTTTTTCTATAATACTACCCGACCGTGGCACGCTTTGAAAGAAAGGTAGAGTTTTTGAGCTTGAGGCAGGGCAATGGAACCGCGGAGGAATACGAGCTTGAGTTCACCAGGCTATCACCATACGCTTTGGACTTGGTATACTCTGATGCCAAGAAGATTGAGTATTTCATCACAGGCTTAAAGACGGAGTTCGGGCACTGTAGCGGCCTACTACAATAGGATTATGCATCAGCTCTGAAGGTAGCTTCTCTGATTGATTCAAAAACCACCACAGTGCAGACATAGGTGATACTAGGGACGAGTAGTTCTCTAATAGTCACAACACCTGGATCCAGCTAGGGGCAGAAGAGAAAGTATGATTCACCAGCGCCTAACTACCCTCAATGTTTCTAGGGTGGCTTTGCTGGGCCTGACCAGAACTAGGGTCAAGGACAACAGAGTCATAATCGAGATCGACCATACTGCAAACAATTTAGGAAACATCATTGGGGGCATTGTGGTAGTAGGATATGCTACAAGTGCCACCAGGAAGGTCATATAGATATAAATTGCCCTAAGAATGCCGCCAAAAATACAGTTCAGGTTGCTAACCCAGGACATGATAATTGTCAGCAAGGTAGGGTCTTCGCCACCACTCACCAAGAAGCTGACAACCCCAATGTTGTGGTGACAAGTACCTTGCCTATCTTGGGTCACTTCGCTTTCGTATTATTTGATTCTGGTTAATCACATTCTTTAATCTTCACTAGTTTTATAAAAGAGGCTAGATTAGGACTTGAACCTCTACGTTGTATAATGGCAGTTTCCACCTCGGTAGGAGTAGTGTTAATGCCTACTGAGCGAGTTAGGGACGGTAGTGTGTTAGTGTCAAACCACCCTTTAAAGGTTAATTTAGTTGTGTTAGATATGTTGAATTTCGATGTTCTACTAGGCATGGAGTGGTTGTCAACAAACCACACCATCATTGATTGTTTTCATAAGGAGGTGGCCTTCAGTCCACCTCAAGAGTCTAGTTTCAAATTCAAAGGATCGCATTCCAGTGCAATACTAAGAATCATTTTCGCACTAAAGGCAGATAAGCTAATTGAGCAAGGAGGCTATGGATTACTTGCTAACGTGGTCAATACTAGACATGCAGAGGCTTCGGTGGAGTCAGTGCCCATAGTACGAGAGTTCGTGGACGTGTTTCCAGACGCCTTTCAAGGCTGCCACTGGTTAGGAAAGTGGACTTTTGTATCGAGTTAAAACCAGGTACGACACCCATCTCCAAGGCTTCTTATCGAATGGCCCCAGCCAAGCTGAAAGAGCTAAAAAGTCAGTGGCAGAAATTGTTGGACAAAGGGTTCATCTGCTCCAGTATTTCACCTTGGGGGAGCACTGGTGCTATTTGTTAAGAAGAAAGATGGGCTTATGTGGCCGTTCATTGATTACCGAGAGTTGAACAAGGTGACAGTTAGAAATAAGTACCCATTCCCACGAATCGATGACCTATTTGACCAGTTGCAGGGAGCTCCTATTTTCTCAAAGATCGATATGAGGTCAGGGTACCACCAGTTGAGGGTTAGAGATGAAGATATTCCGAAAAGGACTTTCAGATCCAAGTACGGGCACTATGAGTTTTTGGTGATGTCGTTCAGACTAACTGCTCCAGTAGTGTTCATGAAGTTGATGAATAGAGTTTTCAAGGAATTCCTTGACACTTTCATTATTGTGCTCATCGATGACATTCTGGTTTATTCCAAGACGGAGGCAGAGCACAAGGAACATTTTAGGAAGGTTCTGATGCGTTTAAGGACCAATCAATTATATGCCAGGTTCACCAAATGTGAGTTCTGGCTACATAAGGTGTCATTTTATGGTCATGTTGTATCCAAGGACGACCTCTTGATGGACCCAACAAAGGTAGGGGCAGTGACCAACTGGTCACGACTGACTAATGTGAACGACGTACGAAGCGTTTTAGACTTGACCAATTATTATCGTCGTTTGTGCAAGACTTCTCTAGTATAGCCTCGCCATTGACTTAACTAACATGGAAGGGAAGCCGATTTTCTTGGACTGATGAGTGTAAAGCAAGCTTTCAGAAGCTCAAGAAAGGGCTAGTTACAGCACCAGTGCTCATAGTACTGGAAGGAATCGAGGATTTCGTGGTTTATAGCGATGCTTCCAAGAAGGGACTAGGGTGAGCGTTGATGCAGTGCGACAAGGTCATAGCTTATGTATCACGTCAACTGAAAAATTATGAGTGCAACCCAACGTGTGACTTAGAATTGGCAGCTGTGGTGTTCGCCTTAAAAATCTGGAGACATTATATGTATGGAGAAAATATATAGATTTTCACAGATCACTAGAGCTTGAAATACTTCTTTACTCAGAAGGAGCTAAATATGAGGCAACAAAGGTGGCTTAAGCTAGTGAAGGATTATGATTGTGAAATCTTGTACCACCCAGACCAGGCAAATGTGGTGGAAGACGCCCTTAGCAGAAAAGCAGCCCATACGGCAGCTTTGGTTACTAAGCAAATTTAGATTCACCAAGACTTGGAGAGAATTGAGGTAGCTGTAATGACTGGTGAAGTTATTGCTCGGTTATCACAATTGTCAGTAACCTCAAGCTTGCGTCAAGGAATTATAGATGCGCAACAGGAAAAACCAGATTTGATGGAAAGATACGAGCTGTGGAGAGCAAGATTGACAGAAGATTTTTCAATGTCGTCAGACTGTGGACTATTGTATCAGGGACGCTTGTGCGTACCTCAGAAGGAAGCACTTAAAGACGAGTTATTGACTGAAGCTCACAACTCACCATTTTCGATACATCCTGGCAGTACGAAGATGTATCTGGATTTGAAGAAATATTATTGGTGACCTAATATGAAGAGGGATATAGCCGAGTTTGTGAGTAGATGCTTGGTGTGCCAACAACTGAAGGCACCAAGGCAGAAGCCAGCGGGACTACTACAACCCTTATTTGTACCTGAGTGGAAGTGAGAGCATGTCTCCATGGATTTCTTTATTGGGTTGCCTAGGACGACGAAGGGGTAT
Organism: Telfairia occidentalis; assembly: GCA_026257165.2. NCBI lineage: Eukaryota > Viridiplantae > Streptophyta > Magnoliopsida > Cucurbitales > Cucurbitaceae > Telfairia > Telfairia occidentalis. The sequence goes on along the minus strand of JAOANK020851149.1, from coordinate 2,316 downwards.
ACAGTGATTTGGGTAGTCATAGATAGACTTACTAAATCCGCACATTTCTTACCAGGGAAGTCGACATATTCTGTGGAGTGATGGGCGCAGTTATACATAGAGGAGATTGTTAGATTGCATGGGATACTTGTGTCCATAGTCTAGAATAGGGACCCTCGGCTTACATCTACCTCTGGCAGAGCCTGCAGAAGGCTATGGGTACACGGTTAGATTTCAACACCGCTTTCATCCACAGATAGATGGCAGACTGAACATCTAAATAAAAACCTAAACGATATGCTACGGACATGTGTCTTAGATTTTGCTACGAGTAGGGACTCTCACTTGCATTTAATGGAATTTGCTTACAATAATAATTACCAGGCAACCATTGGTTTGTACGGGAAGAAATGTAGGACACCAGACTATTAGGAAGAGGTGGGCGAGCGTAAGTTGATGGGACCTGAGTTAGTACAAGTTACCAATGAAGCTGTAAGGAATATCAGAGCAAAAATGTTAACAGCTTAGAGCAGGCAAAAGAGTTATGCAGACACGCGGTAGAGAGATTTGGAGTTTGGTGTGGGTGAGCACGTATTCCTACGAGTGGCTCCTACGAAGGGAGTTTTGAGATTTGGTCGGAAGGGGAATTTAAGCCCTTGCTTTATTGGGCCATTTGAGATATTTGAGCGGATTGACCCTGTGGTCTATCGATTAGCTTTACCACCTTCCCTTTTAGTGATTTATAATGTCTTCCATGTCTCCTTGCTGCATAAGTATATAGCGGACCCAACACATGTGATAGATTACGAACCTCTACACGTTGATGAGACTCTAAGCTATAAGGAAAAACTCGTTCAAATAATTGTCAGATAAAAAAAAGTGTTTCGCAATCGAGAGATAGTCATGGTGAAGGTTTTATGGCGTAACCACCAGATGGAGGAAGCAACATGGGAGCTGGAGGAAGAGATGAAGGTTAAATACCCTGCTCTATTTCAGAATTAACAACTTCCGAGGATGAAAGTTCTTAAGGAGGGTAAGTTATAACGTCCGTTATTTTTTTTTTTTAGTAATTTATATTATGAATTGTTCAAGTTAATTAAGGGACTAAATTTTGGTTTTTATTTTATGAATATTGGAGGAGGACTTTATAATTAATAATTTAATTGTTTAAAGGGGGTTTTTATTTTGGAAAAAAATTAGAAGAAAATTAAATAATGACATTCTTGTAATTAAAGGACTTAGGGTTGGGTTTAGGATTGAGATGAACCCTATAAATGTATCATTAGGGACCCTAACCATCAAAACTCTTTTTCTAGTCCAAAAAGAGAGAGGCCATCCCAAAATTTCCCCCTATTTTTCCTTCCTTTTCAAGCCAACATCACCTCTCCTCCTAAAAAAATTTCTTCCTCACACATACACCTTCCTCCCTCATGTGCACCCCATCTTTCAAAACGCAGTTGCAGGCAATGACAGAAGCTGATCGACGATTGGGATCGGTGGCGGTGACGACAAAGTGGTTTTTCCTCGTTCTCTTTGATTTTCTCCAACCTCCGTAGCTCCATTTGGGTTCAAATTTTGAGGACAACTTTCTTATCTCCTCCTCATATTCCAACCAGAACAGGTAAGGCATTGGAGTTCTCAAACTTCATGTTTTCCCAAGCTTTTCCCAATTTAACCACATTTTCCCTCTTTTCTCGGTTCTTAAGGTAGCATTTTTGGAAAAATGAAGGGTCAAAAAGCACCACAAGGTCGAGATCTACATGTTGGTGGAATCAGAATTGTGAACATAGCGGCAGTAACGCGGCACGCATGGCAGAAAGTGGTGGAGGTGGCGATGCGTGTACTACATGCGCCGAGATGTTGGGTGCCCATGTGGGCATGTGGCGGCTCCTCTTGGGTTGATTCTAGCAGCGTTGAACTCCTGACGGTGAGTAGATTTTGAAACTGGTCCATGTTTTCCAATCTGAGGTAGGGCGTGAGAGACACTCACCAGATGACTGCGGCGCATGGGCCACAGCTGGGCCCGAAATGACAGTGTCTTCTAGTGTCGTTTGCCCCTCAAAATCCTAACTTCCATTTTTAATTATTGAATATTTTCAATTTATAAAATAATTAGGGTATTTTTGGTGTTTTCGATCTAGGTTGCTTAAGGAATCTAACACCGATTTTCCTTGGACTACTTACTCTTTCCTTGAGAATCGAGTTAAGTGACTTCGCTTCTGGATAAACCATTGGGCTAGGTTGGTAGTTGTTTAATTTGTTGATGCATGTGCTAAATATACCTATCTTATGTAATTGAGAATGTGAGCATGAAGATAGACTAGCATATTGAGCATG
>JAOANK020851139.1:0-10155 GCA_026257165.2 Telfairia occidentalis | reverse complement strand
AATCTGGAGAAAGCAGAAACCGCACTGAGGAAGACGAAGACCGCCACGGCCGACTGGTCCTTGAGGAACCCGTGTGGAGAGGGAGAATTTTTTTTAGGGATTTTCCTCTTGCCCCATCTATCGTCTTTCTTTTTCTCTATTGCTTTTTTTGGCTTTTTTTTTTAAAAAAATTTCTTCATTACTTTTTTATTTTATTCATGCTGTAAATGGAAAGAGTCGTGCGTGATTCTTCAATGTTGTTTTTTGGGTTTAAATTGATGCATGACTTAAAATATAACTCGTGGGATGTTAGTTGTAAATGTGGTGATATTTCAATGTATAATGGAAGAGACAATTAATCAAATTAATTCATGATTTATTTAATTAAAAGGAATTGGAAAAGTTCTGCTAGATGTGTAGGTGGATTAATTTGTAGTTTGGTTAAAACTGATTTTTATTTAGTTCAACAATAAATGAATTGGAAACGAACGAACGACCTTTAAGATGATAGTATGTGTTTTATCCACTGAAGGTATGCTCAGATTGGTAGCTAAAACTGTTTTGCATTATGCTCAATTCCAAGAGATAAGAGAGTGATTAATACAAAATCTTTAGTGATTTGGTTAATAATTGATAGCCTACAGAAATTTTTTTAGTTCAACAATTGCAATGTTAGAAGAATTGAACAATTGACTTCATGAAGATAGTAGATGTCTTATTCACTAAGCTATGCTCGGATTAACGAGAGCCTACATTTTACTTGAAAACAAGTCTATCATCATTTACTATGATAATAATGGTGTCTGATAACTAATTTTAAACACTTCATAAACCACGTTATAGGGAAATTAAACATATATATATATAGATACACACGGAGTGATACTTCGACACAAGTCAATTGCTATCTAAACTAAATTATTTAAATTAGATCACCTATAAAATCTAGGATTACAAGGCATATCTCATCTAGCACATTCACGAGGCTTATAAATCATGTCCATAAAACTATTTATTGAATTTTTTTTTTTTGTTGTTGTATACTTCGATTACATACTAATTTTATAGACTGAGGGTGGGGGTATTTACATCACCCAAAATATATTATATTTTCTAGGTTTTTAGTGATCATAAACTTTACTTCAACTTAAAGAAGTGTGAATTCAAAATTGTTGTTTCTTTGTTTTGTTGTATGGTGTGATTGAATATCCACAAAGCCTAAGAAGGCTTTATCCATTAGGTATTGGAAAATTCTAACAGCAGTAAGTAAGATATAAAGTTCCATGGGCCTAACAACTTTTATAGGAGAGATTCAAAGGAATGCAGTTGTTGTTCCTATTATTGATTGTATGAAAATGGACGAGTTTGAATGGAGTAGAGCTTAAAGTAAGGTTCTAATGGATTATAAATTATTGAACAAGATGAAAGTCATATAGCGGGCTAAGGAAGAACATGAAATCATTGGAACGCAGATTAGTCCTTTAGCCCAATAAGAGGTATATATATTATGTACTTATGGTATGAAACATCTCTTATCATAATCTAAAAAGTAATGATTATATACTATATTGACATGAAGAATACATATATGAGATGGAGAAGGAGAAGTGCTCGTTGAAAGAAATATTCTCTGCAGGTGGAAGAAGTAGAGGAAGAACCTATTGCAGTTCAGATTACTGCATATGTTAAAAACAGAAAGAGTAAGATTCAATTGAAAAGGTTTCTCCATGAGATTAAGTTCTACTATTGAGATGAGCCCTTCCTTAATAAGACAATGTGCAGATGAACTGTTGAAAAGATGTGTTCCAGAAGAGGAAGTTTAGGCCATTTTGGAATATTGCCACACTCTTCGAGAAGACATTTTGGTGGCCAACAGCTGCTAAGGCATTACAAGAAGGTTTTAATCGACCTTCCTTTTTTAAAGATGCTCATTAATTTGTTTAGTAAAACTTGTGACAAATGTCAAAGAAAGGAAACTATACGACAAAGAGGTTGATGTGTGCGGCATAGATTTTATGAAACCCTTCCCTTTATCTCATGGGAACTTGTACATATTGCTAGCTGTTGATTCTGTCTCAAAATGGTTAAGGGTGTAGTAGCTTATCCCAAAATAATTCAAAAACAATGTTGAAGTTCTTACACAATAACATTTTCACTAGATGTGGCATAATGTCACTTTATATATAAATTAATGACCAATTTGCTGTCTAGGTATAATGTCAAAATAGGGTATCCACGTTGAAATTTATGCTCTTCAGTCTCATAACTTGTATTTTAATATTTATAAAATATATTTTTATATGCAATATTTATTATCCCTTTTATGAAAATCTTTGGTTACTAAATGTAATCTTGAATAGTATGTAGTTGACATACAAGATGACCATGTTTAAGAAGTAACCTAAAAAGTCTACAATATACAAATAAGGCTACCTACTCTATCTTGATGAAGACTGTTGATTCGACCCACTTTGTAAAAGTTACAAATGGTTTGAATCCTAATCATTCATGTAAAGACATGCAAGTGAGAGTATTATATATAATGAGTTTGTATAAGATTAGATGACTGCAAAACATTTGATCTCCCTTTATAAATATGTTAAAAGAGAAGATAATATTTCATAGGATGATTATATACAACTCAATTTCAATCATGTGTGAGTTATGAACTTCTTCTTGTGAGGACATGTGTCTTTCAATTTACATAGGTGAGAATAACTTTATAGTTGATTCAATGAGGCCTACTATATTGAGGACATGATTAAATGGGAAGCTGGGAAAACAATCTCATAAGATAAAATTCACTACTTCCCGTACAGGGTAACTAGATGAGTAATTCCCTTAAAGTGCTGATTTGAGGACTTGAACAATGGGGCATCAACCTCTTACTAGTGATAGACTTAGGTTATGGTTGAATCATAATTAAATTGTTCATTAGAGAATTAGTGGGACTTGAACAATGGGGCTCCACCCTTGTACTAGTGAGAGTGACTTAGTTTATGGTTGAATCATAAATAAATTGTTCATTAGAGAATCAGTGGTACTGAAGGTATAAGATGTAATTACAGTGTAAAACAAACTTTTAACCCTATGATTATGAACAACTCGTGAAGGGTTGACATGCATGTAGTGCTTTTATTCATGGACATAACTTGTCCTACCGTGCATAAGAGTGTAACTTTGGGTTTATAGTAGAGTGATCTTGAGTTGATAAATAAAGACTAATTAATTAATTAATTAGTTTAATTAATTAATTTTGTATCATTGAAGCTTATAATCTTTAGGTTCATAAGGTCCTCTTGCTAGCTAACAAGAACATTAATGAATTAACTATGTTGGTCAATCTGAGCATAGTTTAGTGGATAAAAGAATGTACTATCAACGCAGAGGTCGATGGTTTGATCCCCATCTTCATAAATGATGAACTCAAAAAAAAAAAAAATTAACTACGTTGAAAGAAAATTAAAATTGAAAATGTTCAAATTTAAATTTAATGTATTAGATACATTAAATAATAAAGAAAAAAATTGATTAATGTATTAAATATATTGATTAAAGAGAAGTTTTTATACAATATATATATAATATATTAAAATATGAGATTTTATTTATTAAATTTATCAAATATTTATTTGAAAAAGATTTAGATACTTTAAATATAAAATTTGAATTAGGCTGAGATTTTGTCTTAATTCCTTATAAATAAGACCTTTGGGTTAAGCCTAAATAAATCAACTTGAAAAATATAATATTATTTTATGATTTTTTTTTTTTTTCAAGAAGGTTCCCACAAACCTTAATCCTTTGATCGGGTCATAGCAAGGAAGATCTTGTGGAGATTCAATTATGAAAAGTTGCTGAGATTTGAATACAAGAAGTTGCTGAAAATTGTGATTCTCCACAGATATACTCTATTATCTATATTTCTACATTTAATTCAATATCGATCCTTGATTCTAAATTATTTAGAAATTAATTTTCCGTTGTGGGGCAGACGTTCATCCTATCAATTACCTCCCTACCACCCACTACAAGATTTATCATATATTTCGACAATAAAAAAACGTTGCCAAATCTAAAAAAATATGTCGGTATTTCGTTCTCCTGACCAAAAATATTTGTCGAGAGTACCCAAATTTTACCTTTAGATGACAGTCAATGCCCGTCATCATTTCCGAAATAATTTAATTTAAAAAATATTGTTGGTTACGGATAGCTAACCAACAATATTTTATCCATCAAATTTGTGCAGAAAATGCCCAAATGGTCCAGAATAAGCAAAGCCATGGAGTTGCATAGAAATGATTTCAAATTTTTCAAATCATATCAAATAAACATCATTCCCAAATAGTTCCTACCTACCAACCATTCTCCTCTATTTAGATCTTAACAAAATTAAAACAAGGAGAGACTATACATCAAGGAAAGAAATAAAATGATACCTTCTAAGTTCTAGCACCAATTCTCTCCTCTAGCTCAACTTCAAAATCAAAAAATAATGGGGGATAAAAACAGAGAATCAATTTTCACAAAGCTACAAATTCTCTACACATACCCAACACCACTAAAAACTCTAATGACAAATAATGATAAACAACCTTAGAAAATGAGTTCAAGCATATGTATGATATGGTATTATCTAACACTGGGATCAAAAAGGGAGAAGGGGAAACCAAGGCATATTCTCTGTATATCAAATTGTAGTTGATATATAATACACATGTGAGTGAGGTCAATTATACTTCTTATATGTATCAGTTTCATGACTCAATGAGGAAGAGTAAAAGAGAAAACTATAAACCATGTACAAATGTGAGAGAACAATTATAAGGTGTGTGGTTGTGATATTCTTTGTTATGCTCTAGACAGAGGATGTATGTTTTGTGTGTATAATATTTTCTTCCCTATGATGAAAAACATCTTCCGATCCATAGAACGATCTGAAACAAACAATGGAAAGGAAATAAGAAGATGCCTTCTTGCAAGAAGTAGAGAAAGAGAGAGGGAGAGAGAGAGAACCTGAATTGATAAGTTAAACAAATTTCGATCTAGTAACAATGACACTCAACTTCCGTACAAAAATAGTTATCGATTTCTTAGCCACATGAATATGCTCCCTGCAATTTGCAATGAGCAACTCCATCAGAAAAGTCATGTTTGTGTCAAGGTGAGCCACACTACTACTAATCAAACAAATATAGAACAAAAATAAATAAAACGAGGGGTCCAAGGATGCAAGTACCAAATTCTGAAGAAACACATTGTTCTAAGTATTTTGCAGTTCCATAACACACACTTTATGAAAAAATTGACCAATTGAATGGGCTGTGGATGACTCCTTATCTAGTAATTGAAAACCTAATTGCTTGTGATGAGGTTATGGGGGAGTTTCAAGTTTTAGAGTTATATTATCAAACAAAGCCACTGGAATCTTCTGCTCATTTGAATTCTGCCATGGTGTACAATCGATAACAAATGGAAATGTTGAATGGACAGAATTTTGATTTAGATTTTTCTGGGCAAAGTTTTCGAGTGGAATGACCATTAGGTTCATGAACGAGACTGAAATCACAAATAAGGGCCAAACAAGAACTTAAAATAGTGTAAATGATCTTCTCAGTTTACTTAGCTTAACTAATTAACACATAATACACACTCGAGAGTATGTTGATAAGGTAGCAATATGTGATGCAAAATATACACTAGACGATAAAATGCTAAATCAAGGTAAAACCAACCAACAAGTAAAAGCAAAAAAAAATGACTTAGCTTAATGATCTCATAAAAAATACTACTTATCAGAGCACCAAACAGAAACTTCAATCATATCATATAGTATTTATTCAGAAAAAGGGAAAATTGTACAACTAGCTTAAGTTCCACCTGCATTCTTGGTATCAACATCTTAACTTGTGCCAATATATATATATATATATATATATATTGGATGGAAACATAATTTCATTGATAGAATGAAACTATACAAAAGTAGAGAGGACCATCCAAGGAGTTACAAAAAACATCTCCAATTGGATAAAAACTTGTGCCAATATTAAGGATCACTTAGCTTCTTTTAGGAGTTTGTTTCCTTTGAACATTTGATGTATGTTTCCATTATATCAATAAGAAGTTTGCTTATTGTTAAAAAAATATTAAGGATCAATAAAGTTAACATTAAGTCTACATCTACATAAGGCATAATAAATAAAGATTAGCTTGATGATGTCTTCACAACTCATTGAGAAGAAATATAAAGAGTTTTCCTGATAGATTATAGGGGATCTATACAAGAGGCTTCATTCGACAGTGAGAACTAATTTTTTACAATGCCCACCCACAAAATTCTTTGTTCATTTATTCCATTCTTCATGGTTGATTTAGCATCACATTATTGTATTTGCAACAAATAAGGATAACATCAAATGTCACTAATCTAAATGGCCAGTAGTTGCAACAAATAAGTATAAAAAGTCTAAATTTGATGTGTATCGAAAACTCTACAGTATGGAAAAAAAAAGGAATTAACAAAATTAATAAATACGAATAGTAAAACAACATGCTCGTTAACAAACTGTACTATAAAGGACCCTAACTCTAGTTGCAAGACTTTAAGAGGTTTAAATTATAAGCAAATAAGGGGAAACATGCGAACAAATTATATCAAAGCCACATCATCAAACTCCAGAATCACATCACAACAATTCTATCAACTTCAATAATATTCTATGAAGAAGCTACTAAAGCTTCACATCCAATTCCATGATTTGGCATCATTAATGCTAGTAATTTCATATTTTCCAGTTCAAAATCACATAAATTCACCACGTTCTTCGACAGAATTAGATAACAATGAGCTCAAATTAAAGACGTAGAATGAAGAAAGAGTAAGTAAAAAAGAGAAACCTTATTGCTGGAGCGGTGGATATCTCAGAAACCATCGTGATATATATAAACTTTGCGCTTCTACTTGAGGTGCTTGGTATAGATCACTTTCCATCGATTCACTTCTCTCATTGCCATTGCTTCTCTCTCAACCTCCTCAACTCAAATTAAACTCATCGAGATCATAACTAGCAACAAATAGAGTTAAATTTCGTGGAGCGAGAGAGGGAGCTGAGCGGCGGGCCTCAACTTGTGAACGACGGGCTGAGAGCAATGTAAGGCTAGCGGCGAGCAACGGACGATGAGAAAGGAGCAATAGATGGCGAACGACTGGTGAAAATGTAACAGTGAGCAACGAGGAGAAGAAGAAGAAAGGAGACGACGCGAGAGGAAGAGAGAAAACGAGAAGAAAAGAAGAGAAAGGATTCTTTTTTAGTGTTAAAACTTCCAACACTCAGCAAATGTATAAAAAACGTCTGCATATCTCTAGTTTGCCAACATTTTTAACTAGCTTCGACATATTTCTATTTTCTACCGACGTTTGTTTTAAACGTCGAGATAACTATATATCCCAACGTTTTTAGGTTAATTCGGGAAAACTGTCACTGGGAAAAATTAAATTTCTTGTAGTGACCCTGAAAGCTAATGGACAAGTTGAAATTTCTAATAGGGAGATAAAAGTAATTTTGGATAAAGAGTTGGAGCCAAGTAGAAAGGATTGATCGTTTAGGTTAGAAAATGCTTTTTGGGCTTACAGAATAGCATACAAGACACCTTGGGGAATGTCTCCAAATAGTAGTCTTTGAATGAAGCTTATCATTTGCCTTTAGAATTAGTGCACAATACTTTTTGGGCCTTTAAGCATCTAAATTTTAATTACATAGTCAGTGGTGCACTCAAATTTTTATAGCTAAATGAATTAGAGAAATTGATACATTTTTTTTTTATAAAAATTCAAAGTTGTACAAGGAAAGGATGAAAACATGGAATGACAATAAGATTTTGCATAAAACATTTTAAATGTGGCAAATAATACTTTTGTTTAACTCTATATTTAAGTTGTTCTCTGGAAAATTAAAGTCCAAATGGTCAAGTTGATTTATTATTATTGAGGTGTTCTCTCATGGAGTTGTGACAATGAAGGAGGATAAATTTGGAAGGGAACTCAAGGTGAATGAGCAGTGGTTAAAGCAATATTACATCTCTCATGCATTAATAGAAAACTTAGAGAGAGAGAGAGAGAGAGAGGGAGGGAGGGAGAGAGAGAGGGAGGGAGAGAAAATGTTTAGGTAGTTGGACATTTTTCCTAGTGGAGTAGTTTGGATTATTGGTAGGTGTTTTGATTAGTGTTATGCCTTTTTCTATTCTTGGTTGAATACGGACTTTTTTATTGTAGAAAAATTAAAGAATATGTAGGTATAGGAAGCATGCAAAAGCTAAACTCATAACCCAGCCTTGGGAATGAAAAAGCTCACTCTTCAAAGTTGACGGGAAGATGTGATAGACAGGGGCAAGAAATTGTTGGAAAAACAGAATGCGAAAAATCCTTTTAGACTTAAACCTCAGTGGCCTAATACTATTCCCTTCCACAATTAATCATATAAAAGAAACTCACAGTAATAGAATAACACGAAAGTAAAAGAGATTAAGGGTAGAGAGAGTCGACATAAAAGGTTTATGTGTTCACTCCAACGAGAACATGGCAACGTCTAGTTCCTGTAAATACATGATCCACTATAATCAGACTTTTATAATGGGATCTCTCACAACCTCGCCAATACACTAGTTACACACAAATTGACACTCTTGGTTAACTAAACCAAAGGAAGAGCAAGGGCAAAAATTGCACAAAATTCCACCAAATGACTTAGAGTACAACATAACATATATATAGGGAAAGTGCTGACGGCTAGACAACATCGAGACACTGTAAGTAGCATCTCAACGCTACAAAAGTGGCTTGTCTATTTGCTCTTTGCTCAAATAAGGATGATGGGTATTGATCATCATTAAAAACAACAGTATTAAAAAACTTTCTTTTTCTTTACTTGGTTATTTCTCCACTTTAAAGAACTTCCCATGGGTGACTATATTGATGATTCGGCCCCACAAACTCAACATAAATTAATTATATCAATTCATAACATGCTAACAGATTTATAAGAACATGCAAAGGGATTTTTGGAGCAAATATTTCAGATATGTATAATAACCCAAATATAGTTGTAGTCAATATATATATCTAATCTCAATTCCCAAATCGATTTAAGTTTCAATTATGCGGAATCAATAACTACTTGAAAATAGGTTGCTCAGATAAATAGATAAACTAATCTAGTTACCTAAGCAACAACAATGATCCATCTGGTAAAGTGAGGGAAGAGAACGACACCAAATTTATATTAGTTCACCATAATGTTGGGCTATGTCCAGTTCTCTGCCACCGATGCAGGTTCCACTAAACTATCAGGGAGAATTACAAGAGTTTACACCGCTCAATGAGGATTTCTCACACTTTTCTCTCTAGGAAAAATGTATCATGAATCCTTATCATGGAATAGGATTGCTCACTTTTTCTCTCAAAGAAAAAGACTCACAAATTCCATGTTCTAAGAAACTCACAAGAGTCTCTTTATATACGGATACAACTTGATCTCCAAGAAGCAAAACTTGCTCACCAAAGATCTTTCTCACCAAAGAGCTCAATTTTATCTTCACATCTTAACAATCTCCCAATTGGAGACAAAATAATGTGATGTGCCTCCCTTGCAAACGGTAGTGACTCCTCTTCTAGTTGTGGAGAAGTCCAACTGAAGTTGCACACAACCTCAATTTATCAACATGAACGACTTTGGTAAATATGTCGAATGAGTTCTGACTTCCTAGAATCTTTTCAAGCACCATCACCCCGTTTTCTAAAACTGATCGAATGAAGTGGTATCTCACCTATATGTGTTTCATTCTCGAATGAAACATACGATTCTTTGCTAAATGAATAGCAGTCTGACTATCACAGTGCAAAGTCTCTTTTCCCAATTTGAAGCCAAGTTCTTCTAAGAAGGACTGAAGTCATATCATCTCCTTACTTGCCTCAGTTACTACAACATACTCAACTTTTGTAGTAGAAAGAGCAACAATCTTCTGCATTCTAGAAACCCAACTAATTACAACATTTTTAAGTGTAAAAATATACCCCGTGGTACTTTTTCTACCATCAGTGTCACTAGCCATATATGAATCCACATATCCCTACAATTTGAAATCTAACTTCTAAAAATGCAATGCATAGTTAGA
>JAOANK020851129.1:0-10156 GCA_026257165.2 Telfairia occidentalis | reverse complement strand
AGGAAAATGGGAAATTAGGAAAATTGGAATATGATGATATTCCATTTTCTCTTCAACTTTCCTCCACCATTTGCCACGTCTAATTAATGTGCTACCTCACCTTGATTGAGTGTCAATCTTTAGTGAGATAGTTGTGCATGATTTGGGCTATAAATTGTTATCAAATTCGTGCATAATGGATTGATGAAAATTAAATTTCAAGCTCCCAAAAATTGGTTGTTCATGTGTTGAATATAAACCAAACATCACCTCAGTTCTTCTCCAATTCACCAATCAAGGGATCCCACCATCCCGTTCCAAGGCCGGAGAATAGCTGAGAAGACACTAATGGTGGTCTAGGAGCTTGTTCGTGATACATGTCACCGGAGATAGAGGAGAATTTGAGCTACAAAGGTTAGTTTCCTATTTCTCTATTTTCTCCTCTATAAAGCATGATTTTCCTTCCTTAATTGAACTTATTAGAGTGCTTTAGATCCTAATCCGCTGCACATGTTTGTTGATACATCCTTCAAATGCCACCTCGGAGTACTAGTGTGAGACTTCTCAAGGGGCCCTATTACTATCTGATGATGGATTACACTCAATTAATGTAGCCGGGGCCCTCCCCCAACACCGACCGTCTAAATCGGGGGAGACTGTCACTCATCATTCCAGTCCATGCAACACACAACAGTCCATGCATAGGTTCCAACTATCTTATCATACATATTGAACATGAATACTATTCGTGAAATCTTATAACATCTAAGGCACCTAACATTTTCATCAGTCGATGCCTCTAACAATCCACATGCTTATACATATCATGATGTTCAATCTAGTAATTCGATAGGCAACAAGAATATCTAGACATGCTCATCATGATCATTCAATCCAGTAATTTAGTAAACAACAAAAATATGAGATCATATAGGCATGCTCAGCACTATCTAACACGTATACATAATCAGATACTTTAACAGAACATTCATCATACAATTCACCTATCCTAGCCCGAAGGCTCCTCTATGAGCGGAGTCACTTACTTGATTTCTTTAAGGATCCTAAAGTAACCCTTGCTAGGCTGGTTTAATTTTTTCAATCAATTCTCCTACATGCATTCCAAAAGTTAAAGTTATTAGAGAAAAATCCCAATTTTTGGACTTTAACGTTTGTTTGGTTAGGATTTTTGGAAAAAGAACTATACCAAGCTCGTTGTTCAGTACGTGACACGACACTATTCAGCACCGCCCACGCACTGCCGCGGCTAGTGAGGTAACTTCTTTTCGTATTTTTCGTAGCTCAGTCGCCGATCTATCCAATGGACCAGGTCACTTGCCAGAAAGCTCACTCAATTCTTCTCACGCATCGTTTGAAGCTCGTGGTCTGGAGATGCCGCTTCGTTCTGGTTGGCGTGGAGGTCTGCCCTACTGCTTGCTGCTGGAGAAGTATGTTAGAGGAGAGCCCTTCCGTGGGTCTCACGTGCGCGGGATAGAGAGAGAGAGCCGACAGTTGTGCCACCGCCGGTGGTAGGGGAGAAGAAGAGAGTGATGAGAGAGAGAAAGAGAGAGTGAAAGGGTTTGGTGAAGGAGAGGGCTTGGTGAGGGAGAGGGTTTGTTTATCCAAAATAATTGTGTGGTTAGGATTTATTTTGGTTTTATTTAAAGGGTACTCCCCAAATTCTAAACCCTTCCGCTTTTAGTTTTATCCCACTTTATCTCTTATCTTATCTTCATTTAAACTTAATTAATCATCTTAATTCTTTTTATTCAAACAATAGGAGGAAATATCTTAATCAAAAAATAAAATCTAAATTATTTAGAAAAATTTAATTTCAAATAATCTCCATAATAGGAAAAATTAAAAACTAGTGGGGTGTTACAGTAATAAACCTTAAATTTATTTTATTTCATTCAAATGTTGTCATAAATAAAATGATGTAACAATATGGTCTCAAAAGTCTCATATGCAAAACAAAGATAAATCAAACAATTGTTCTATAAATCAAAGGTAATTTACTTAAAAAATGAGATGAAATCTACCCAAAAAGACTTCTTATAACTCTCTTTTGGAGAGTTATCATGAACACTGTAGCAGAAGTAAAATATGTAAGTGTTTTGAAGTCTTACTCATCATGTATGTTAATCATCGTGTTAAAAATCTATTTCAACTATGGATGCAGATTGAAATGATAAAGATAAAAGAAGTTGTCACCCAGGCTGTTGCCATCAAAGAAGGTGTCGAGGTTGATGCCCTAAATCTCGTGAGTTTCACAGTTTGTAAACTTTGACTTTTGTAGCTTGTAAACTTTATATACAAATTATTTATTTAATTAAAATAAGGTGTTATTTTATTTGATATTTAGTGTGCGTTAACCCAATCAAATAAACTAAGATCCAATGTTATTTTATGGAACTTAAACACGTATGGGCTGACATACAGATGGATCATGTTTAAGGAATAACTTAAACGGTCTATAGTATATGGATAAGGTTGGGTACCTTATTTTGGTAACACTATTGGATACGACTCACTTTGTAATTGTTACAAGAGTTGTAAAGTGTTACAAACGATTTTGATTCTAATCATTTATGTGGAGACGTGTGAGTGAGGGTATCTTATACAAAGGGTTTGTATAAGACAAGACCGCGAAATGATTAGTCTCTCTTTATAACATCGTTGCTTGAAGAAATTAACATTTCACTAAGATGATCATAGGTGACTCGACCTTAATCCTGAGTGAGTTGTAAACTCCTGCATATGAGGGCAATCCTTTGATTTGTATGGGTGAGAGTGGCTAAGTTCGCCAACTCAAAAAGCCTACCATTTTGGAGATTTGTTCGAGTAGGGAGTTGGGAACACAGCTACACAAGATGAAATTCACTTCTTCCCGTTTTGAGGGTAAATAGATGAATTGTTCCCTTAAGACTGATTCTGGGTCTTGAACAATGCAGCGTCTCACCCCTTCACTGGCCAGAGAGGGGTCAAGTTATAGTTGGACTATAACTAATTATTCATTAGAGGGATCAGTAGTACTTAAGAAGTTAGATATAACTATAGGGGTAAAATGGTAATTTTGATCCAACTGTAGTTATGAACAATTTGTGAAAGGTTGACTTACTGTTGATTGATTAAATCCATGGACACAAAAATATATGTACAGTGCAAAGAGTGCAGCTGTCGATCTTTAGTGAAGTGACCAACAGTTAATGAATGGTGATTAATTAATTAAAGAGTTTAAATCATTAATCTCGTATCATTGAAGCTTCTGATCTATAGGTCCACAAGATCCCCTTGCTAGCTCGCTAAGAATTTTACAAGGAATAGTTATTTTTTAATAATTTGAATTGTACAAATTATTTGAGGGAATTAAATGTATTAATTATATTAATGTGATTAATATAGGGTATAATGTATAATGATATATTATAGTATATAGTTAATTATAAACATGATTTATAATTAAACTATATAACATGTAAGAAATTAAATATTTGAATGAGATTCAAATCTTATTTATATGAATGAGATTCAAATCTTATTTATATGAATGAGATTCATATAAATACTAAAGGTTAAAATTTAATATGGATAGGATTCAAGTTAAAACCATAGGTTGAAGAAAGAGATATGCATTTAATGTGATTAATATGCATAATATATAGGTAATTGATTATTAATTAATTATATTATTTTAATATAATTAATTAACTCTCCACTACTGGTGAGTTAATGAGTTTTACGTGGGAAAGGAGTTAATGTAACTTCCCCTCCCACTCTCTCCTCTTATATAAATTTATGTTGAGAACACAAAGGTTTCTCCTTCTTCTATTTTTTTCTTCTAGCCCAAAAGCCAGAGAGATCCTACAATCTCTATTCATTCTCTTGAGAAAGCAAGGTTTTTGAGTGGTAGTGTCCACCAGGTTGATCTTCTTGCCGGTGTTGTTGTTGTATTTTTTGGAATTGGGTTCAAGCTGTGAAGTGTTCGTGGCTCCAATAATTGCAGTGAAGTTTCTACAAGGGTGAGTTATTTTTATCTTTGTAACTTTTGTAGAAAGCATGTTTATAGGTTTTGTTTATCTTGTAAATTGAATCTTGAATGCACGACGTTCACATGCTTCTACGAAGAATTCGATTCCTTCAGAAGGCTCGTTTGAATCTCTAATGACCGATGAAAAGATATGTGAAAGAGTGCTAGGATCAAGACCGAGCCCCATAAAAGGCATGAGTTGGGGCCCAAAACCAAAGTCAAGGAGGACAACTTCAGTTTCATGTTCAGCTTCATCACAACAGAATGAGAGATAAGTGAGCTTCGTGCAAAACTTGAGAATACAAAGAAGTTATTGGAAGATAAGAGCGTTCAGGTAGAAGAGTTAAAAATACAGATAACTCAACAAACGAATGAAATGAATTAGATGAAATCCAACTGGGAGCGAAGATGGGCGATGATTGAAAACCTATTTTCAAATATGCAAGGAGACAGATCTTCATCTACTTAGGTACGAATTCTAAATCATTCCTCTTACATTTTCTTGTGTAGTCAGTTGGGCACGTCTTGAGCATTCTGAATAATATGGTAGCTATACTGCATTTATGGTAGCTATCCTATAGTTATGATAGCTAATTAGTCAATTCTTAGCTTATTTTGAGCGTTCTGAATAGTTTGATAGCTATCCAGCAGTTATGGTAGCTACTTAGTCATTTGTGTATGTTTTAGATACTTCGGTGTGATTGGGGTTGGGTAACACTTTTTAGGTTGTTTTTAGGTTAAAAAAACATAAGTAGGGCCACCTTAGTTCACTTCCCTGCATATTTTACTCACTTTAGCTTGATCAGGGGTGGGTAACGGATTCTAAAGTCTAGTTTAGTACTTTTTAGGTTGTTTCTAAGTTGAAAAGGATACCTAGGGGCACTTTAGTCCACTTCTACACGTTTTAAATATTTTGGCGTGATCGAGGGGTGTGTAACACCTTTCAGGTTGTTTTTAAGTTTAAAACCACACTTATGGTCACTTTAGTTCAGTTCTCTGCATGTTTTACGAACTTTGGCATGATCAAGGGTGGGTAACGACTTCTAAAGTCCAGTTTAGTACTTTTTAGGTTATTTCTAAGTTGAAAAAACATTTAGAGACACTTTAATCTACTTCTATACGTTTTAAACATTTCAGCGTGATCTGGGAGGGGGTGGATAACACTCTTTAGGTTGTTTTTACATTAAAAAAACACACTTAGGGCCACTTCAGTTCATTTCTCTGCATGTTTTAGGCACTTCGGCGTGATCAAGGGTGGGTAACGGGTTCTAAAATCTAGTTTAGTATTTTTTTTAGGTTGTTTCTATGTTGAAAAATATACTTAGGGGCACTTTAGTCCACTTCTGCATGTTTTAATCATTTCAGCTTGATCAGGTGGTTTCTAAAGTCTAATTTAGTGCTTTTTAGGTTGTTTTCAAAGTTCACAATGACACTTACAAGCAATTTAGTCATCTTGTGCCTGTTTTAGACATTTCAGCATGATCAAAGGGTGAGCAACAAGTTCTTAAGTTTACATTAGTAGTTTTTAGGTTGTTTTTTAGTTTCACAATGACACATAGCAGCATTTTGGTCATCTCTTGTGCATGTTTTAGACATTTCAGCATGATCGGAGGGTGGGTAACGAATTCTTATGTTTACTTTAATGCTTTTTAGGTTACTTTTAACTTCAAAAAAAGATTTAGGAGCATTTTAGTTAACTTGTGAATGTTTTAGATATTTCGATGTGATTAGGGGTGAGTAATGAGTTTAAAGTTCACTTGTGTAGTTTTAGGTTCTTAAGTTTACTCTTTAGGTTGCTTTTTTGTTAAAAAATGACACTTAGGTCATTCTATTATTAACACAATTTTTTTTTCTTTTAGATACATTTTTTGAAGTTTGTATCTTGGTTTCAAGTTGAAGAGGATTTCAAATTGAAGCATTAGACATATGAGTTGTTTTGATTTCTGAAGTCAATAATGTAATTTAATTTTTATTTACAATTTCGTTTATTGTAAATATATTTTTTTTAGTAATATATATAATTTAATGGCTTAAGAATTTCTTCTGAATAGTTTAATTTCAATCTTGAATGTATTATTAGGTGTATTAAAAGAAAAAATAAATATTTTTAATTTAAAAAAAAATTAAATTGATTAAAGGTTATACTGACGTTAATAAACGTCAGCCAAAAGTAATAACTATGACGTTAACTATTAACATCGGAAATAAGTCAAGGAGAAGTGGACTACGTAAGGGCTAGATTATCTTGATATTTATAAAAAAAATGTCAGGCAAATAGGACTTTAACCGACGATACCTAAAGTCGGCAAAATATAACCTATACTGAGTTTATGAGAGTGTTGGTACGAAGCTAAGCCGACGTTTTGTGCAAAACGTCGACTTAAGGTCCCCAGACGAACTTTTCTCGATGTTATTCCCAATGTTTTTTTTTTGGCATTTTGTTATGTTTTGTTGATTTTGATTTCCAGTGACGTTTTATTCCATCAGCAAAAAAACTTAAATTGTTGTAGTGTGGGGCTTATAACTTTCGACTTCCTTGCATCTGTAACTGTTATTATTCTTAGTATAAAAACCTTCAGCTTCATTAGTGGTCGTCAATAGGGGGTTGTGACGGGATAAGTACTTAGCGCTAGGGTGTTGGAGGGAGAGAGGTGAGATGAAGGAGAAAATTAAAGAAGAGAGAGGAATAGGGAGACAGAACTTTATAACATAAAATATATATTTCAAGGAAATGATCCTTTTTGGTTTCTAAGTTTTGAGTTGAGTTTACATTTGGTTCCTAGGTTTCAAAATGCTACACTTTTACCATTGAGTTTTGAGCTTAATTTGCATTTGGTTCCTAAGTTTCAAATTGTTTACATACTTTTACCCTTAATTTTGAATTTAGTTTCTATTTGGTCCCTATGTTTCAAAATGTTACACTTTTATCTCCAAGTTAATTATCATTACTGCTCACTTTTGATCCCTAACATCATAAAAAAATAATGAGTTTTTTTTTTTCAGTATTATTATTTTTGTCACATCACCTATTGAAATATTTATAAAAATAATATTTTTACTATGTAAGCATATAGATGATATAAATTAATATTTACTAGAATCATCATTATAAGCATATAGATTTTTATTGTGTTCATTTTTCCAAGATACCCTTATTTCATTTATCTCATTTGTTTCAATAAAATAACATTCATTCTTTTTTTATCTCTAGTTAATTATTTACATTTAATGCAGTAATTAATTTATTCCATTCCAAATTTGTTTCAATTTAATAAACAATCACTAAACAATTAATTCACAATCGAAAATCACTTAGGTATCTTTTTGTATCTTTTTTCTTTTTTCATTCTTCCATTCTTCCTTTTTTTTTTTGTTTTTTTTCGTTTTCTTCCACCACAGCCGCCCACCACTAGATTTCTCACATTTGTCATTCTTCAACACCTTCACTTGGTTTTCTTCGCCTGCATTCTCTATTTTTCCTCACTATTTTTTTACCGACTGGATTCGGTTTCATGGCCTTCATTGGTGTTTCGTCTTCGTCGTCTTCTACTTTACATAGGTATTGTTATATTTCATTGGCATGAGTTTGAATTTCAATTTGTCATACGTTTTTTCTTATTCAAGTTGAATTCCGCTACTTCAATTGTTGTGTAGTGTTTGCAATTTTCGTTTACAACTATGAGTATCTTTGATTTGTTGTACACTAATATATACCAACCTTATATTATATATACTCTCATATATATATATATATATATAGTATTATTGTAATGACATTGTATTTTCTCTCTAATGTTTTTGTTTACCATAATATATTTCTCATATGCTATGAATATTCTACACCTACACTTTTTTCCTTATGTCAATGTCAATATATATTACATATGGATTTTTCATACCGTCTCATTTAGCCTCTATATTTTCATACAGATAGTTCATTAATTCCATACATTTCTTCACAAAGTAACGATTCAGATCCTAATCCGCTGCACATGTATGTTGATACACCTTTCATGTTGTTCATCAAAATTATGTAGTTCTTGGAAAATGCTTAATAATGTAGAATAATCTTTACAAGTTGGCACTGGGAGTTCTATCTCAGTTGATGTAGTGGGAGACATTAAGATGACATCAAATAATATTCCTTACTTCATATTGAACAAGGTACTTTTAGTACTATTTTAAATGAAATTTGATTTCTATAACTTTATTACTAGAAACTTTATATTGTATGTATTTATAAAGTAATAGAGTTTGTATTTTCAAATCAGTTTGGAAATATGTTTAATTGATTACAAGAAAAAATTGTATGAGTTAAAATTGTTAACATATATAGTACTACACAATACTGAGATATTTTTGGACTATAAGTGTCTAGAATAGAAAGACAAAAATATTTTTTCTAAAGTTGATACTTATCTTTTGTTCACACTAGTAAAGAGTAGCTCTCTAAACAAGTTAGAGTTAGACACTTTACATGTCTATGAATCTTGCCTTTCATGCAAGATAAGCAAAAGACTTTTTGTTGAAAAAGGCTACAAGGCCAAAGAACATTTTGAGCTTACACATTAAGACCCAAATTATTTGGTGAATGTAAAAGCAAGTTAAGGTTGAAATAATTCATCTCCGTTATAGATGATTATTCAAAATGTAAGTATATTTTAATTCAACATTAGTCTAAAACACTTGAAAAGTTCAAAAAGTATGAGATCGAAGGTGAAAATCATGTAGGTAGCTCTATCAAAACACTATGGTCAGATCGTGGTGGAAAGTACATAAATGAAACGTAGTGAAATTAATTGATAGAAAGTGGGATAATATCCAAGCTCTTAATACCCAGCACAATTATGTAAAGGGTGTTATAAGAGGAGAAACATGACCTTATTAGACCTGGTCAAATTAATAATTAGTTACACACCATTACCAAACTCCGGTTAGGATATGCAATAGAGATTGTATAGTGAACATGGTTCATTCCAAAAGTGTCTCAATACAACTTTTAGATTATGAGAGAGTAGTAAAGCTAGTTTATAACACTTCAACGAATGAGAATGTCAAACATACATGCTAAAGACAAACTCAGAAAAAGTTGAAACAAGTTCATATATATGCCTAAGTGTAGGTTATCCCTATGGAGACACAAAATGGTTTTTTATACAGTCTTAAAGAGAATAAGAAATTTGTATGAAAAACGTCACTTTTCTATAAGAAAAATCATATAAAAGGCTACAGACCTTGAAGAGATAAGATAGTGTTGATAAGTTGGTTCCAAGTGAAGCAACTAAATAGCTAACAACAGTTGTTAATAGTTCAATTACATTTGATAGTCAAATGAATCCTAGTCATAGACCTTGTCGTAGTGGGAGAATTGTTAGACAATTCAATCACTACAAGGGCTTAGTTGAAGTCCAAGTTGCCATATTAGGTGATAAAATTGAGGGCCGATTATCCTCAATATAAAAGTACGGGGTATTGACAAGGATTAAAAGGTCAAAGTCATGAATCTCGAGATAGAGCTCATATATTCTATCTTTGTTCAGAATTTGTAGATATTCTTAATGGGGTTAAACTTATAAGTAACAAACAAATCTCCTAAAATAAAAATAAAAGGATGTGTAGGTTGAAAGATTAATACACATACATGCACAACAGATTTGATCAATTTGTACTTTAACTTGCTCAATTAAAAGGATAAACATGCATTAAAAGGAGGAAAAAATAAAAATTTAGAAATACAACCTTTGTAGTTCAAATTTCAACTTGTTTCTTCACGAATTTGATCACGAACAACTCTAGGACTAGTACAAGGATATTCTCAGGTATTCTCTTGTCTTAGAACAGATTGTGGATCCAAATTTGTGGTGAATTGAGGGAGTTTTAGGTGATTGGAGAGGTTGAGTTCTAAGCTTGTTTAGAACTTAATTGTGCAACACTTCTTCAAGTAAATCAAGGAGAGGAATCCTTCTTTTTTAGCATAAATCTTCCATTTATAGAAGGATCAAATGCACACCTAATTTGGAGGATGCATCAACATGCATAAGCAGCGGACTAAGGATCAATACACTCTAAATAGCTCAAATTAAATATGGAAAATCATGCTTATAGAAGAGAAAAACAGAGATTTAGAACACTAACCTCTTGTAGTTC
>JAOANK020851118.1:0-10157 GCA_026257165.2 Telfairia occidentalis | reverse complement strand
AAGCTCAAGGCCGCGGCCGAGGCGGTCGCCGGCGAAGGCTGGAAGTGGATCGAGGCGGCGGTCGGCTTCCCCCTAATGAGATGGTACTTTCGTTTGATGGGCTTTCCGAGCTTATGGCTTCGAGGTCTTTGGAATTTGCAACTACACCACTGTTATTGCAATACAGAGTGACCAACAGATGCATATTCAAATCACTTCCAAATCAGTTAAGAACTTCCTAAGCCATACTGCTTCCTTTGCTGCTCCACAAGTAGCTACGTACTCAACTTCCATGGTAGAGTGTGCGATACAGCTTTGCTTAATACTCCTCCAAACTATGGCCCCTCCATTGAAAGTGAACACGGATCTCGAAGTAGATTTCCTTGAATATATATCGGTCTGAAAATCTAAGTCAGTGTATCCCATAAGAATCAAATTCTTACTTCCATACACAACCATATAGTCCCTCGTTCTCCTATGATACTTGAGGATATTCTTAACGGTAGTCCAATGATCATATCCAGGGTTGGACTGATATGTACTAACAATTCCTATTGCATAGCATATGTCGAGTCGTGTACACAACATTGCATACATTAAACTACCAACTACTGATGCATAAGGAATACGTTTCATGTCTTCAACTTCTTGACGTGTCTTAGGACACTGTTCTTTAGACAAATGAATCCCATGTTTGAAGGGTAATAACCCTCGCCTGGAATTTTTCATCTTATATCTAGACAACATCTTGTCAATATATGATGCTTGAGACATGGCTAATGTTTTGTTCTCATAGATTCTGAATTATTTAGATTCCAAGAATAAACTGAGGCTCTCCCAAATCTTTCATTTGGAATTGGGTCGATAGCCATCATTTTATATCAGCTAGAAATCCTGCCTCATTCCCAATGAGAAGCATATCATCTACATATAATACCAAGAAAAAATCAAGCTTTAAAGGTACCTTACCAGCATGATCTCGTTTCCTCTTGTAGACCCATTTGCAACCAATAGGTCTTACCTCATCTGGTTGATCTACAAGTTCCCAGACTGAATTGAAGTACATAGACTCCCTTTCGAGGTCCATGGCTTTAATCCATTGATCTCCGTCCCCATCATTCATTGCCTGTTTATAGGACAATGGATCCTTTATCCCTTCATCAGGTATGACGAGTTGGGTTTTACTTAAATCCATGTAACGGTTGGGATGATGAATAACCCTCCCACTACGTCGAGGCTCTCTCAACTCTTGAGAGGGATGATACTGACCAGAGGTACTAGTTCTATTAACTAATCTTGTTGAAGGACCAGCTTCATCAACAACTTTTATTGATTTTTCTGTAATTTCTTCGAAAATCTCATTTAATACTAGATTGCTGCAAGGTTTATAATCTCTCATGTGGTCTTCATCCAAGAATGTAGCATTTGTCGATACAATTACTTTATTATCTTGAGGATCATAAAATAGACCACCTTTTGTTTCTTTGGGATATACTACAAATAAGCACAATTTCGAACGATGTTCCAATTTCTTTGGGTTTTGCACCAACACATGTGCTGGGCATCCCCAGATCTTGAAGTGACGTAAACTTCCTTTACGTCGTCTCCATAACTCATAAGGTGTTTCTGAAACACGGTTTGAGGGAATGTTGTTCAAAATGTATACTGTAGTCTTTACTGCATATCCCAAAACGAACTAGGCAACTGAGCATAGCTCATCATCGATCGAACCATGTCGAACATGGTTCTGTTTCTCCTTTCAGATATACCATTTTCCTGAGGCATACCAGGTGCAGAGAGTTGATAAATGATTCAATGTTCAATCAAATAGTCTTGGAATCTCAAGTCCATGTACTCTCCACCTCAATATGATCGAAGTGTCTATATGTTTTTACCAAATAGGTTCTCAACCTCAGCCTTGTATTCCTTGAACTTTTCAATGGTTTTAGACTGATGATGCATTAGGTAAATATATGCATACCTAGAATAATCATCAATAAAGCTGACGAAATATTTATACCTACATCGAGCTTTGACATTCATTGGACCACACAGATCTGAATGTACAAGTTCTAAGGGTTCTTTGGCTCTAAGACCTTTTCCAGTAAAAGATGTTTTGGTCATCTTACCTTCAAGACATGATTCACATGGAGGTAAAGAGTTGTCTTCAAAGTGATGTAGGAGTCCACTCTTGATCAATCTCCCAATCCTATTGAGATTAATGTGACCAAGTCTTAAATGTCAAAGATAGGTACTTTAAGAAACTCGTTGCTTTTTATTTTGCACTTCAGCTATTTTGAAAATTTCAGTATTAAAAACTGCCTTAACTTCGGTCGGTTTTAACTTTTATAAGTTGTTTTCTAAATTTGCAGAACAAATATGAATACCTTTTTTTGTAATGAATGCTTCATTTATCATAAAAAATATTTTGTACAAATGTTATAACAAACAAGAGATAGATATTAAATTCCTACAACAATTGGAAACCTACAATACATTTTCAAGTTAAATGTATTTATCTCCTAAAAACAAGTTCATGTCTCCCACTACTTTGGCTGAGATGAGTTCCTCTGACTAACCCTGAGAGTTATCTCATCATCTTGAAGCTGCTTCCAGGAACTAGTTTCTTGATAAAAGGAACAAACATGATTAGTGGCCCCTAAATCTAGTATCTAGGTTGAAAAATCATTTTCCACTAGACATGTTTCAACAACTAGTAAATCATATTTACCTTATTTTTCATTTTTAGCTTTCTTTTCTGCTAGGTACTTCGATCATTTTCGTTTCCAGTGCCCATCCTGGTTGTAGTGGAAACATTTTCCTTTATCTGCAACTTTTCCTTGCCTTTGTTCTAAGTAGTAGGAGCTATGGCTTTCCCTTTTCTGTTCTTCTTCTTCTTCTTAATACTCTTATTTTTTAATAAAGAATGGACAAATTTATTTCCTAAGGACGATCCTCTTGGGAATTTTTTAGATGAAGTAGCAACATTTGCTTCTGCTTCTACACCTTTATTCTTTAGTAAAGATTGGTAAATCTGGAGCTCATTGAGAAAAGTTGTCAGATTATATTCAAATTTATTCATCATGCCATTAGTGCAGAGTTGGAAGAAACTCTTCTAAAAAGACTCCATGATGAAGCTGGCTTGGCTTTTCTCATTTATGACAGTGTCGTTTACCTTTGCCTGGTCAAAATGGACCATCATGTCTAGAACATATTCTCTAACAGAGGTACCTTCTTTCATGCTGCAATTGTAAACGTACTTCAAAGCATGGTGCATGGCCAATGGAGATGGTTGTCCACACATCACCTGTAGCGAGTCCATGATCTCCTTAGCGGTGACCATTTTCTCATGCTTTTTCGACAGTATATCAGATATACTGGCCAGGATGTAGACTCGTCCTTTCATTTTCCTTTGCCCATTTGTCATAGGCATCCCGGACATTTCAGTTTGTCGTTGAGCTTGGAACTTGAGGACATTTCTCTATTAAAACAAATCGGAGATCATCGATTACTAGTATCGTGTTAAGGTTTGATTTTCATGTTGCGTAGTTATCTCCGTTAAGTTTCTCAAAAGTTAGTAATTAGATGATTGAGCTAGTCATTGCTGGAAAAATAAACAAATTCTATTAGTGAACCGATTAACCCTATTTTCTTAATCCAATCAATTTTAGCAAATTTTTAATAATCTACCCAACATTATTTAATTTGCAACGATACTTTAGTGAGTCAGAATAATCGCCACCGATGGGTAGTCAATCATTCCTTCACTGAATCAAGACTTCTTGACTAAATACTAATACCAGAATAACTTTTATTCTATTAATATTTAGTTATCATTAATTTGATCAAGAATTTACCAACACTTAGTAAATATTGTTAGTGTAGACCCTCTATTTTCAGATTTCAGAGATCGGAACCAAACAGCTTTCGAGAGAAAGACAATGCTAAAAATGGACCTAAGAAACCCTATCCATTTCTGGAGTTCACGGTGTTCCGAATGCCATGTTACAAACCCTCCGACTGGATAGGCACCTATTGTTATGCCAAACAGGTGCAACATAGGAATCTCACGGTGTGACCTAATGGAAGCAACCGTAGGACATGTTGACACATACCTTCACCCACTTTCTATGAACTACTTCCCCTTATTCACTTTGTTATTGATTTATGCAAACACTTTCCGAATGGAGTAGTCACGGTGAAAGCGACACGAAGCCTTGCATGAATCTCACAATGTGAACTCTTAAGGACGTGAGAGCTACAGAATAATAAATCATATGTATTATTTCTCTCCCATTGAAGTGTTCTATACGGTTTTTGGGTATTCTTTAACTTAGGTATATCCGGCTAAAAAACAACTTAAGTTTAGGTGATTAATCCGAGCATAACTTTTATACTAGATTTTAACCTACGATGTCTAAGTGGCATACCATTTATTACCTTACATCGCTCACGCATGCTCATAAAATCGAGTTCACTCAACTCAGATGTTGGCTCGATCCCCAGGTAGTAGGTGTTTTGTAAACCGTCAACTTAAATACCACCAGCCTTAGACAGGAACTTACCGAATGAGTTAAACTTAGTTTTACAAGAAATCGACCTAATTTAACAATTAAACGAGGTTGATTTGAGTGATTTACCATAAGTGAGCATGCTATTTATTTGTGTTATAGATTTTAAATGTCTAATTCATGACATACATCCATAACATACATCTGCATTCATATCATAAATTAATATAATGTTTATACTAATACTCATGATATCTAATCATGCATACTATATATTATAACATTTATAACATACTTTGCAATGCATGAAGCATGATTATCCTATGGTGGCGGTTTTAAATCTATATGTCACACATTATGCATATAAGATTTAATTTAACTTAAACATACATTCACAATGCATAATTAAACTAAACAAGCTAAAATGAGTTCATTTTTGCATCTCCAGCACACAAAAAGCTAAATTTTTACAATAATAATCCTCCAAAGGTGCTTGAACAGACTCGAACCACTTCGAACCGGCTTGAACCAAGTTAGAAAAAACCTTGAACCAGCCTCCAAAGCTTCAAAAATGGGTAAACCAACTGACGGGAGTCGAACCAAACCTAACCAGAGTCTGAACTGGCACACCTTCACATGCGTGCCTTTCTGGAATTTGAAGAACAGCGTTGCGATGCCTGGGCAAAAGCTCAACTCTTCTTTGCGTCTAACTACGTCTTTGCTTCATTTCTTCAAATTACAACCTAACTTCAACTCTAATTGACTCCAATAAATTACAGACCCTTTATCACACATTATAGCCCTTACATTACCGGACAATTTTAATTAATTTCAACAATTGAAAGCTTAATTCGATGCCAAAATCACAAAATTCCATTTTAGCAACCACAAGCATTCATCTCATGAATTCAACCCCACCAAAGCAAATTGAGTGCAATTAGCATGCTCTCATACCAATTGAAAGAGTAAATAACAAGCATGCTCAGTTGATTGGATGAATTTGCACTCTAACTTACTTAATTTGAAAGATAAACATGCATCAAAAGTAAGAAAAAAAATAGAGAAATGGAAATACAACCTTTATAAAACTAATTCTTCCTTGTTTCTCAACGGATTTGAACACAAACACTTGCTGGACCACCACGAGAGTATTTTTTGCTCTTCTACGGCCTTAGAACAGATTGTGAGATCCAAATTTGTGATGAATTTGGGAGGATAAAGAGTAGATGTAAGTTTTTGGAGAGTTGGAAAAAATGAGAGAAATTCACAATAAAACCACTAATTTTCCAACCCTTTTTCACTTAAATCAAACCTCTATTTAGAGGAATTCATGCAAAACCAATTCACCATCAATTGACACTCAATTGTTGATGAATCAAGGTGAAAAAAGGTGGCTTCATGTGAGCCTTCACGATGAGGTAAATGGAAAAATGAAATTTTCCATTATCCATTTCTTTTCCTATTTCTTTTTCTTTTTCTATTCTTTTTTCTTTTCTCTTTTTTCTCTTTTTTCTTTTTATTTTATCTAAAATAAATATAAATAAAAAGAAAAAGAATCGTTATTTAACTTAAAACCAAATTTTAAATAAATATTATCTCACCAATCCCGATTTTTTGAAAAGATATTTTTTTGGAATATGAATCTGTATTCATATATATAATATTTAAATCTCATTTAAATATCATTTTCAACTCTCCTTGACCATTGAATTCGCAATTAAATGTTGAGACGTTAAATATATCAAATATATTTAATGCTCACTCCTTTAACCGAGTATGAACATTTCAAATTTATTCACCACACTATTCTAAAGTTTTATCCGATGTGAGCTAGCTGAAGGATTTAATGGACCTATAGATCATTAGCTCCAACAATCCGAGAGTAACTGGTTAAACTCTTTAACCTAGTTAACCAACATTCGTTAACTAACTGGTCCCTCCACTAAAGCCCGTAGCTGCACTCTCCTAACTATAGATATATTTCTGTCCATTTGATATAACCATGATCAGCAAGTCGACCCTTCACAAGCTGTTCGTAATCTCAGCTAGGTCAAAATTACCATTTTACGCATGGATTACATGTTTCCCCCTAAGTATCACTGACCCTCTAATGGACAATTGGTTTGCGATCCAACCACCAAACTGATTCCATCTCGGGCCAATGAGAGGGTGGGGCCCCTTTGTTCAAGACCTGGAATTAGCACTTAAGGTAACAACCTCTCTACTATCTCTAAGATCGGGTAGAAGTGAATTTCATCCTAGAGAACTTTGTCCCCGGCTATCTACCCTGTCTTACCCCTGAAATGGGGGGCTTATTGAGCAGGCGATGATGAGCCTCTCTCACCCATTCCGATCTAAGGATAATTCCAAATAAACAGGAGTTCATACTTAACTCAAGATTAAGATCCAGTTACTAAGTCATCAATTTGAAATTAGTCAGAGTTTAACAGTAAATGACGTTTATAAAGAAATAGTGACTATTTCGCAGTTCGGTCTTATGCAAACTCATTGCATAGAATAGCCCCACGGACATGTCTCCACATGAACGATTCAGGATCACATCGTTTGTATCAAATACAAAGTGGGTCACGTCTTATAGTGTCCTCAGGATAAGGTACCCTGCCTACTCTTTATACTATAGACCATTTTGGCTATTTACTCAAACTTGATCCATTTTTATGTCTCTACATAAAATTCAAGTATTCATACTATAGCAATGGGTTCATAGTTTATTGGATTTATAGAGTTATACTTAGCAATTCACTTATTCAATAACAAATTTACTTAATAACTTCAATAACCACTTTATTGAAAATAGATGTTTACAAACTACGAGTTTTAGGACATAAAACCCAACAGTTATCGGGGCTGAACCTCTATCTTTTGGGACGTTCTTTCACTTTGGATGCCAATTTAAGATCTTCTCTCCCTTCAGACCGGTATTATCCACTCGATCTTTTATTTCATTGTTCTCACATGCCTAGGGATTTATATATTGAGGACAATGTATGTTTTAATTTTGGGGGTGTGGGTAGTACTCTGTGAGTCCTGATTAGCTTAGGGCAATTTTGAGCTAATTTTTTTATATTTTTTGAATTATTTATGTGTTGAATTGTTGTGGAATTCCTTTATGCATGTCGTTGAAGAGGTGAGTCGATGATATTGCTCTAATTGATCTGTTGTGTGTGATTGTGGAAATGGGATAGCATCATTTTTATCTGAGTTATTTCAAATCCTTCTTGGAATTCCATTTTTATTGAGCACGTAGCCCTCTTGTCTAAGTTTTGAATGTCTAGGGTATCTTTAGGAAGATTGTTATTTTGAGGAAGTCTATGAACAGGTCGTGCTTCCGTTTGAGTAGTTCATATGCATATCTAGTGTGTGAATAAGAAAAGGAATGAGATAAAGTTGATTACTCTGCCTTTCTTTGGGCCTTAGTCGATAGGCAATGGAAAATGCGAAAAGAAAGTGAGTAAGCCTTGGCCCTTGGATAGATGTATTACTCGTAATTGGATATTCAGCGCCTCAGAAGGTATAACCCAAAACAAAGGTAATACATCTTAAATTGGTTCCCCTTCTTAAAAAAAGAGAAAAAGCAAGAAGAAAAACAAAAGAAAAAAAGTAGAAAATGAATAAAAGAAAGAAAACAGAAAGAAAGAAGTGAATAAAACTCTAGAATGCATTTGTGTGCTTATATGTTCCATTGATTGAATTAGGAGAGCCTCATGAGGTTTTTCTGAGGTCACCCAAGGCTTATAAGGATTAACACTAAAAGGGCTTGCACACACTCACACAAGGGATGAAGAGAATTGGCCTTGAAATCTCTCGATGATAGAATATGCTTGAAAGTTTCCACGTTGCACTTGTCGATTAGACCATCGAGGGTTAAGTCAAATGCATGCTTAGAGGAGTTTCATTATTTGTTAGTGTTCGATTTTAATTTTGCTCGGGACTAGCAAAAGATTAAGTTTGGGGATGTTTGATAGCACAAGAAAATGTGCTATCAATAGGCTTGATTTTAGCTAGTTTTGGTCATTAATTTCAGAGCTTTCAAGTACTTTTGTGTTAATTTGTAGGTACCGAGCATAATTTGAAGAAAATATGATTTCAGGGATGTTCGAGTCGAAAAATGGGCTTAAGGAGGCTAAAATACAGAGGGACCGGAGGAGGCAGTGTCGAGTTGCCATGCCCAAGCATTGAGACGCTGGAAATTTTTGAAATTCTGGAGATGAGATCATCAGCGTCGAGACGCTGATGAACATCATGAAGAACGCGCCCATCAGCGTGCATCAACACGGCCCCTTTTCGCCCAGAAGAGCAAGCCCAGCGCCCTAGCATCGCGAGGGCGAGGGCCACAGGCACTCAATGCCGCTCAACGCAGCCCATGCGTGCGTGACGTGTGGGCCAGCCAGCCCATCAGCGTGCCTCACCACATCAGCGCATCAGCGCGCCTCTAACCCCTTGCTAACCACGAAGTAGCGTCTTCATGCTGCTTCTAGCATCTTGACGCTACGCCAAAATGTTTGCTCTATGCGATGAAGCGTCGCACATCTTTTTGAGGGAATGGGGCAGCGTCGAGATGCTGCCTTATTGCATCTCGATGCTACGGAGAGAATGCTCAATAGAATGCCATTTCTTCATTCGAAAAGGAAAGGCATTTGGAGAGGCAATTTTGTACGACGGAGCACGGTCTTCTAGAGGATGTAAGAGCTTCCCATGGAGTCCTCAGAGAGATTTGAGGCTCTGATTGCGGGTCTTATATCGGGAACGAGTTTGGCACACGTCTTTGGGAGTTTTCTTTCCCTTTTCTAGATTTTGTTTTGTTTTGTAATTTCTTATGAAATTTCTATTTTTAGTTGTGAATTTGAGTGTCGGGATTCCACCTTGACGTGTTGTAATGATTTGTGGCGTTCTTCTACTTTCTTAATTTATGGATGCTTTTATATCCCGTATAATTATTCATGCTTTTGTATGTTTAAGGCTTTTAATCTTCTGATTAAAGATTAAATGATTTGCATGATTTAAGTTTCAGCTCGAGAGAGTAAGGCTTAGATTAGAACGCGAATGCATGACTGTAGTAGGCCAACGTGATGAGAAGAGGTTTATTTTATAGAAGAATGTATTGTTGTCTCCAGTGGGTCTGTTGTGAACCGTGATGACAAGTGAGCTTACCTTGAGCTCGAGAGAGGATGCGATGACAATGGGTTCTCTGATGGGTGATGATCGGTGGGTAGCTCGTAATGCCTTACTAGGTGCGTGGGTAATAGACTGAGAGGTTGAGTCTGCGTGCATAGTGAGTAAGGTAACCTCGAGAGGGGAAGCCGAATGTTAGTTAAACTGATCTTATAATTGCAGGACGATAGGAAATGAGAGAGGAAAATATTTGGGAAGGAGGGGAGAAGTTGGCGCAAAGAAGGATAGATAAAAAAGAGGAAAAATTCTCTTTCGAAAAACTAAGGAGGATGGTGGCAAGGTCCATAGTGTCACAATCGCACTTTTCTAAGCTCGGGTCAAGCGAATGTGCGGCACTTGCTTTAGCTCTACAAGCAAGTCAGCCGTGAAAAATCAAATATCGTAGGCAACTTCGTCATAGGGTCTAGCCTCCGCTCACGTTTCAATAGAAAATTGGTTTTAAAACGTGAGAGAGAAAACATTTGAAAACATCGT
>JAOANK020851108.1:0-10157 GCA_026257165.2 Telfairia occidentalis | reverse complement strand
ATCTTTCAGTTTTTCAGATAGTTTCTTTTGCAGTATGGCACTGCATTGCTCTGTTAGATAAACCCTCTCATACTGCCCAAATTTCTTTTTCTTAGACAACACTTCATTCATGAACTTGACATAGTTTGACATTTGCTCCAAGGCATCTGCAAAATGAATGTTAATATGTAATCGTTTAAAAATGTCTAAGAATTTGGTAAATTGAACATCTATGTCCTTTTTCATAAATTGCTGAAGATAAGAAAGTTTACTCAAATCAACAGGAAGAGAATCATAGTACTTCCCTGAATTCGATGTCTGTATTTTTTCATTCTTCTCATCAATCTTTACTTAAGCTTTCTTCTCCGACTTCTTTTTCTCAGGCTCATGTTTTTCAGTCTCATTTAAGGTCCTGCCACTTCTTAACATAATAGCATTACAGTGCTCCTCAGGATTTACTTCAATGGTACTAGGAACTTACCTTTTTGCAAGGTACTCAATGTAGTGGTAATTTGTTCAACTTGGACCTCCAAATTTTTCATGGCCTTCTCTTGGCGATCCATTCTATTCTCTAGGATCGTTTTTCTGTTCCTTGATTCTTTGATAAAGGTTCTCATTAAATCCTCCATTGAAGATTTCTCAGTGTGCTGTTGAGGTGAGGAAGTAGAACTTGAAGGTGCCTACAATACATTCTTAGTGTTAGCATAAGAAAACTTTTCATGATTACGAATACCTGGATGATAATGGTTCGACAGGGGGTTTTGCTGGCCTTCATACTCGTTCCCATAAGATCGATTGATGTGATTTGCTTGTTCCATTTGCTAGTTCTCCTAAGATGGGTAAGAGTTGCATGCTGACATTGATTCAATTGACTGGTTCTTACCTGGCATCACAAGGTTGTTCAAAGCATGAGTAAGTGTTGCCATTTGAGCTTTTAGAGAACTCACCTCGTCTAATCCATAAGTTCCTGCAACTCTCGGAGTGGACCTTTTTTATGGCCAATTGGTAACTTGTAGTCGCCATATCTTTAAATTAGGCCTGGGCCACCTGTGGTGTCTTCGAAAAGATTGACCCTCCTGCAGCTGCATCCACAATTGACTTAGTAGTACTAGCTAACCTGTTATAGAAATATTGTACGTGAAGCCAATCTGGATAGCCGTGCTGTGGACATTTTCGCAGTAATTCTTTAAATCTTTCCCACACCTCATAAAGCTGCTCGTCATCAACTTGTCTAAAATTACTAATTTCATTTTTGAACTTCTGGGTCTTAGCAGTGGGAAAGAACTTGTTGAGGAAAGCTTGGGTGAGCTCATCCCAAGTCGTGATACTTTCAGCAGGTAAGGAGTCCAACCAATCCTTCGCTTTATTCTGTAGAGAAAATGGAAAAAGTCGTAAGCGAATAGAATCGTTGGGTACTCCATTTAACTTTATTGTACCATAGATTTTAAGGAACGATCGAATGTGTTTATGTGTGTCCTCCACAATCGAGCCTCTAAACGCGCAATCTCTAGCCACTTGGACAAGTCTTAGCTTAAGTTCAAAATTGGCAACATTAATTGGTGCATGCATAATCCCTGGCTAAGCATTAGGAACTTTATGCTGAAAATAATCACGAATCTCCTTCGGTTCACCTTCTTGCTCGGCCATCAGTTCAGGTCCTGCTCTTTGTTCCCTAAGGTTTCTCCTGCAAGTACGTTTAATCTCTGGGTCAAATGGAACAAGATCAGTGCCTCGAGCAAGTTGCATATACCAAACATAATGCAAAAAGAGAAAAATAAATAAAAATAAAAATACACCTTAAATTAAGATTTACTAAAACTCCTTAATAATATGAAAATTATAAATACGCTAATTCCCCAGCAACGACGACAAAAACTTGATCGCAGCACAATGCGTTATTGCAAGTGTACGGGTCAAGTTGTAAAACAAAACGACCTAAGAGACTAAGTATAGTCCTCAGGGAATCAAATTTTCTAATTTCCTTAGTTATTAATTTATTCTTTCAATTTTATCTAGGGAATCCAAATTCATACAACGATTCTAAGCTATAGAATTGCACTAAAAGAAGATACGCTAATGGTGTAAAAATTAATAGAATGAAGGTTTTAGGGTGTTGGTATGGCGAACAAAACAATTAAACAAACTAATTCACTTATGCATACAATTGATTACCAAATTTTCTAAGTGTAAGGTTAATTAACCTGGGTTTTCCCCTCTCGAGGTCTACCGACTCTCACAATTAATTCCCTATTCAATGTCTTGTAATAAGAATTTAAAAGTGGTATAAGAATAACCTATCATGGACCACACAACTTCTCCTATCACTCTCATGCATAGAAAAGTGTATGTCTAAAATTCCTGGTCTAAATTTACTACCCTTTCTTTCAAGCAAGATAATAAAAACAACATACAAACACTCAATGGCCAATTGAATGCGTATATTAACATGTTGAAATTTAGAAGAAAATGGTAAAAAGTTTGCATTCCATAAGAAAAACTAATAAATTCAAAAGTTCATAATAACCAACACCCTAAAACTAAAAGATTTAGTTACTGATATGCATCATTAAGAGTCCAAAAAATCTCCTAAAAACAAAATACATCAGAGAAGAGAGGAGACTCCCAAAAGAATCCATGCCTTTCGGTTGTAGGCACACTTCTCGAGGTGTAAAAATCGATCCTGAGCACTCCGAAAATCTCCCACTGCTCCAGAACAATAGCCCTCAGAGTTCTGTGTTGAATTCTGTCGAAAATCACACAAAAAACGGCCTCCCCTTGACCTAGCAGCGAAAAGATCATTATATAGATTCTGCCGATAGAGTTGAGACGATATGCCTCAATAGTACAAAAATGCCACCGCTTATTTTATGAAGAGGGAAGAAAATTTCGAAGTAGGATTGAGACACTATGTTGTAGCATCTCGATGCTACCGTGCCCCAGAAAATTCTGCCCTTTGTTTTTTACATATATCCTCTGTTCCTTTGCTAAATTTGGTCTTCTTATGCTCATTTTTTAGCCCGAACAATACCGAATCCGTATTTTGGCCTCTCAATGCTCAGTTCTTAATAAATACACGAATAAATGTATGAAAACATATAAGAAAGCCTACAAAATTACTAAGACTTAGTTCCTAAAATAGCACTTTTTGAGTGCTATCACACACGCTGGTCAACTATATTCCTTTGAAACTCAATGACTACCTGGTAGAAAAACAAAGAATAAAGGGTGAGCTAAAACACTTTGTGAGTGGTAGTCATTCAATAGTAAAATAATCTTATAAAACTAATCTCCTAACAACATGAGTTTTTTCTTTATAAACATCTTTTAAATAAAAACAATTGTAGTTCAAGATAAAATTGTAGTCGATAGTTACATAAACATAAGCTAGAAAAACCCTTCACCAAATTTGTACCCAACTCTAGTCATATTGGCATAGAGTAATCTCTGGTTATACAATGTATCAAGTAGTCTCAGATACAAAGCAGAGTAATCTCTAGTCATACTAAGTATCGAGTAATCCCAAATACAAAGCAGAGCAATCTCTAGTCATACGCTCGTAGAGCTATTATGGTCTTATAGACCTCTCTCTACTCTGTATACAATAGAAACATATTCATATAGCATATGGGTAATCACCTGGGTACATTCATCTAGTGGTTTGAAAACCACATTTGCATAAAATTCATGAATTCATATATATTCTAAAATCATTCTAAATCATATTTCTAAACATTTCATAAACTCCATATTTTTCTTAAAATGATAAAATAATTCTTGATTCTCAGCAACGATTTCTAAAATTCATTACAATCTCCCTAAAATCATACATAACTATATATATATATATATATATATATTCTTGAAATTATTTAATACTAATAAGTAAAAATATTTTCTAAAATAAACCACTCACAGAACTACCAAAGTGAGAAATTAGGATCATAGGTAGTCCGGATTTCAACTTGACCTGAAATATAATCTGATAGCAATTTGATAAATACTTAATTCCAAACTACAAATGCAATACTTAAATAATGAAAATCTCATCAATTAAGCTCATTCGCTTTCTT
This sequence comes from Telfairia occidentalis, assembly GCA_026257165.2. Taxonomy (NCBI): domain Eukaryota; kingdom Viridiplantae; phylum Streptophyta; class Magnoliopsida; order Cucurbitales; family Cucurbitaceae; genus Telfairia; species Telfairia occidentalis. The sequence continues at coordinate 6,108 of JAOANK020851108.1, read as the reverse complement.
CATTTAATGCTATGAACCAAAATTTCTAAATTTTCCTTTATTTTCTTTTTCTCTCTTATTCATGTTAGACCTACAAGTCACTTATATATATATATATATATTTCTTCTCCTCCTTCTCCTTCCCCCACGTGGTACCAACTATTTCATAATTAATTTTTTTTACACTTAAATTCCTTTCTCCTTCTCTCTCCTCAAATCTCAACTTCAACTTCTCCTCCCTCCATGGTACCCATGGTTTGCAAACTTTTTTTTTTCTTTTTTTTTTCTTTCTTTCACTTCATTTTAAACCTTGCAAACACCTACCTTGGGTAACCTTCCTTTTTCTTTCTTTTTTTTTTCCATCGACAAGCTCTTACCAACATTTTATTTCCTTCAACAAATAAAATTAAACTCACTAAAAATACTCATGAAAGAACCCTCTTTTCATGATTTATAAGGGAAAAGCTCACCAAACATTTAAAAGTAAAATCTCAAACCCATAAGAACATTTCATCAATGGTTTCAACAAGAAAACTCACCAAAAATACTTGCCGAAACTCAAAATGATGCTTCTTTCCTTCCCCTTGTCCTTCTTCTTCTTCCTCCTCTCTTCTTCTTCTTCTTCTTCTTCCTCTTCTCTCCTTCAAACTTATCTTCTTCTTTTTCTAAAAGAAAATCTTGAACTTATCTCTTCCTTTTTCTAAATAAAATAAAACTTCTTTTATCACTTTCCTTTTTTTTTATATTAATAAATTCAACACCTACATATGGCCAAATTAAAACCACCCATGTCAAGCATTATTTTTCTTTTTCTTTTTAAACTAAACTAAAAAAGGCCATAATGCTCTTTTAATGCTCGACACATCTTTGTACCGTTGGATGTAGGACATAAATTGAACCATGAGCATCTTCTAATATCTTACTTTTCAGATCCAAATTATTAGGTACACATAGGCGATTTACCTAAGCAACACTCCGTCACTTCTCAATGTATAATCGGTTTTTTGACTACTTTTTACTTCCTCTTTTATCTTCTTCAAAACTGGATCATCAAGTTGAGCTTCCATGATTTTATCAATTAACGTATGCCTAACTTGAAAGTGAGCAAATAAAGCTCCCAGATCATCTACCACTACTTCTGCATTCAAACTTTTTAACACACCTAATAAAGAAAAACTGAGTGCCTTACGTGAAGTTTTTGGACAACCAAGCTTTCTACTTAAGGCATCAGATGCAACATTAGCTTTTTCAGGATAATACTCAATGGTGCAATCATAATCTTTTAACAATTCTAACCACCTTCTTTCTGATCAAATATATACTTGAGACTCTTGTGATCCATATATATATGACACTTCTCGCCATACAAATAATACCGCCAAACTTTAAATTCCAAAACTACTGCAGCTAACTCCAAATCATGACTTGGATAATTGCACTCATGTTTCCTCAACTATCTGGATACATGAACTATCACCTTTCTTTTCTGCATCAAAACACACCCAAGACCTTTGTGAGAGGCGTCACTCTAGATATCAAACTCTAAGCCAAGTGTAGAGGAAGTGTTAATATCGGGGCAGTAACTAGTCTCTTCTTTAATTCTTGAAAACTTCGCTCACACTCTTTTGTCTTTATGAATTTTGCATTCTTCTTGGTCAAATTAGTCATTAGGAGTGGTATCTTAGAGAATCCTTCCACAAATCGCAGATAATAACCTGCTAACCCAATAAAACTATGAACTTCTATAACTGCAGTAGGTTGCTTCCATTGAACAACCTCCTCAATTTTTTTGGGGTCAACGTAAATGTCTTCTGCATAAACTACATGACCCAAACATATAATATGATCAAGCCAAAACTCACACTTGCTAAACTTGGCATATAACTTCTTCTCACATAATGTGCGCAACATGATTCTAAGATGGTCTGCATGTTCATCTTTGTTGCTAAAATATACTAGGATGTCATAAAAAAATACTATTAGAAATTGATCCAAGTATAAATGAAATACCCTATTCATTAGATCCATAAATTTTGCAAGTACATTAGTTAAACCAAAAGGCATAAATAAGAACTCATAATGCCCTTAGCATATTCTAAATTTAGTTTTTGGTACATCAGCTTCTTTTAGTTTCAATTGATGATATCCTAAACTCAAATTAATCTTAGAAAAAACTGAAGCATCGTTAAGTAGATCAAACAAATCATCTATTCGTGATAAAGGATATCTATTTCATACCATTACCTTGTTCAATTGTCTATAATCGATAAACAGTCTTAAGGTATCATCCTTCTTCTTCACAAATAATACTGGTGCTCCCCATGGTGATACACTAGGCCTAATGTAGCCTTTATCTACTAACTCTTGCAATTGTATCTTCAATTCTTTTAGTTATGTAGAAGCCATCCTATATGGTGTTTGAGAAATTGGAGTAGTGCCTGGTATTAGGTCGATTATAAATTCAACCTCTCTATTAGGTGGTAAACCAGATAATTCATCTGGAAATTCGTGTACCACTTGTATATCTTCAAGTTTTCCTTTACCAACTTGTGTATCAATCACATGTGCTAAGTATGCTATACATCCTTTCCTTAGCAACTTACTGGCTTTTGGTCTAGAGATCACACATGATGGCAAGATTTTCCTTGCACCTCTAAAAATAATTTTAGCTTCTCCAAGTCGTTTAAAAACAACCTTTTTCTGATAGCAATCAATGGATGCATGAAGTGTGGATAAGAAATCCATCCCCAATATAACATTAAATTCTTGAATATTCAATGATATTAAATCTACCTTTAACTTCTTATCCCCAATTTCAACCACACAATCACGATAAACCTCACTTGCTATTAACAATATACCAATAGGTGTAGCTACTATTAACTCACTAGGCAACAATTGTAACTCTTTAATCAATTTAGCAGAGAATGTAAATGAAGTAAACGAATCTGTACGGTTAGGATCAATCAGTACACGTGCATTTTTTGCCAAAAATAAACATCGTACTTGTAACAACATTTGGCTGCTTCTGGGCCTCGTGTTGAGTCATTGAAAAGATATTTCCCTGATTATGAGGTCTGCTCGCTTGTCCCTTTTGTTTTGCTCCACTTGAGCTTCCGACATTAGTTTGTTCTTCACCTTCTATCGTGACTGGCTTGCTTGAGGATAAACTTGACCTTCGCCAACCAGCAGTGACGATGCACCCTGTGATACATTGCCTTCCTACAACAATTGAGGGCATTCTCCTCTCTTCATGTGACCCCTTGACTGTAATTATAGCAAACATTTGCTCCCCATTAACATTGGCCTCTATGGAGCTTACCACAACTTTGTCACACAGGATATCTACTCTAGCTAGATGCAGACTCCTCTTATTGTTGTTGACTTCCCGAAGGTCTCATAAACTGACTTGAACCACTAAAAGCTTGTTCGTTGACATTTGTGTCTGCTCTAAAGTTCGAGGTTTCGCACGATCTCTATTAAAATTGCCACGACTCGTCACCCTTGGTACAAAATTCTTGTTACCTTTCTTGAATGATCTATCACTAGAATAACTAGTTGTACTGGTTGCAACTCCATGCACATTTTGGGACGCTTCTTTCTGATTTTTCTTTCTCCTATACTTTTCTCGATTCTCATAGCGGCTTCAACCAGACTCTTAAATTCTCTCACTTCTGATCCTGTAACAATAGTTTGAATTTCTTCTTGTAAACCATCCTCAAATATTCCACACTTACCACCCTCATCTTCAATCATAGTGGTTGCATATTTGAGGAGCTCGATAAATTTCCTCTAATATTCAGCGACAATAATCATTCTTTGCTCCAAAGTCAAGAATTCCCTTATTTTTCCATCTATATATGATTGTGGATAATATTCTTCAATAAAAGTTTTCTTGAAATCTCTCCAAGTCATTATCTTAGAGCCTATCTGCATGCCTGCAACATACTTCCACCAATCTCGTGCTGATCCTTGAAGAAGGAAAGTTGTAAGTCCACTCTCTTATCATCAAGGCATTCCATGACTTCCAAGCATGCTCCTATATCTTACAACCAAAGTTTAGCTTCGGCTGGATCAGTTGTTCCCATAAATGACTTCACACCTAAAGCTTTCAGTCGCTCAATTTTTAAATTTTCCACAGGGCCATTCTTGAACATTTTCATCCCCTCTACTACACTCTGTGTCATTATAGGCATCAAGTGTACTTCTTCGCCACGTGTATTCCCTTGATGTTCTCCTTGTTAGTGGCCAGTCCCACCAACTTCTCCTTTTTTTATAATGTTTTGCAGTATTTTGAGTTTCAAAGTCCTATAGTCTATGGATCCTGCCACCACGAGGCATGACTACCTATAATCCAATGCATATCTCACAATTACTACATGAACTTTAATGCATCTACTACTCATGATATGCAGGAACCTCGCTCTAATACCAAACTGTCACGACCCAGCACAAAATATCTTATTAATTATAGGACGAGTAGTGACTACAACAGATACCACCTAGATGTGAAGCCCATTGCCTAAAACTGATCTGGCTTTAATTAAAACTTTAATTAAAAACAACCATAATTACAACTAAAATATAAACTTAGTTTCAAACAAGCACTTTCTCACAAAATCCAAATACATCATATATGTACATACAAAATGAGATGCAACTTCTGAAAAATCCTGAGTGGCAAACATTGGTCAACTATATTTCTTTAAAACTCAAGGACTACCTGGTAGAAAAACAAAGGATAAAAGGTGAGCTAAAATGCTTCTTGAGTGGTAGTTTAATAGTAAAATAATCTTATAAAACTAATCTTTTGAACAACAGGAGTTTTAAGCTATATAAACATCTTTTAAATAAAAACAACTATAGTTCAAGATAAAATTGTAATCAATAGTTGCATAAACATAAGCTAGAAAAACATTTCACCAAGCCTGTATCCAACTCTAGTCAAACTGGCGTAGAGTAATTTCAATACACACAGCAAGGTAATCTCTACTCATACAATGTATCGAGTAATCCCAGATACAAAGCGGAGCAATCTCCATTCATATTAAGTATCGAGTAATCTCAGATGCAAAATAGGGCAATCTCTAATCATACTAAGTATCGAGTAGTTTCAGATACAAATAAGAGCAATCTCTAGTCATATGCGCCTAGAGCTAATATGGTCTTGTAGACCTCTCTCTATCTTTATATACTATAGAAACACATTCATATAGCATATGGGTAATCACCTAGTTACATTGATCTAATGGTTTGAAAACCACATTTGCATAAAATTTATGAATTCATAAATATACTAAATATCATTCTAAATTATATTCCTAAACATTTCATAAACTTCATACTTTTTTTTAAAATGATAAAATAATTCTAAATTCTCAATAATGATTTCTAAAATTCATTGCAATCTCACTAAAATCATACATAACTATATTTATACATATATTCTTGAAGTTCTTTAATACTAATAAGTAAAAATATTTACTAAAATAAACCACTCACAGAACTACCGAAGGGAGAAATTATGATTGCAGGCAGTTCCAATTTCAACTTAACCTGAAATATAATCCGGTAGCAATTTGATAAATATTTAATTCCAAACTATAATGCAATATTTAAATAATAAAAATCTCATCAATTAAACTCATTCTCTTTCTTCATTTAATGCTATGAACCAAAACTCCCAAATTCCTCATTATTTTCTTTTTCCATAATAATTCTCTCTCTCTCTTATATTCATGTTGGGCCCACAAATCACTTATATATTTTCTTTCTTTCTTTCTTTCTTCCCCTCCTTCTCCTTCCCCCACGTGCTACCAAGTATTTTCAAATTATTTTTTTTTTCAGAAATTGTGCTGGGAGGCTAGTATTTGAACTCTCTTTTCATAAAAGTCTTTTGTTAAAAAAATTTACACTTTAAAATTTTCTAATTTTTTTATTGTATTGCTTTTACCAAAATACCCTTCCGTAATGAGATTATTTATGTTATAAAAAAATTTAAATAATTTTTTGTTCTCAGATTTCCTTTTTTAATTAATGTCAACATTAATTGAAAATCTTTCAATTATGTTATTTTTTTGTTTAAATTAATTACTAATCATTATTTTGTTAAAAATCTCTTAAATCTTG